>JAWNNQ010002013.1:0-14857 GCA_035044765.1 Leucophenga montana | reverse complement strand
GTTGTAATCTGTAATTTGGTCTTTGGTTAGGATGTTGGGGTTTGTAATGCCATGTTGAGCAGCGCGGCTATATTGTCCTGAATATGTGCAATTTTATTTCTTAATATTGTCAAGGTTAGTTACTGCTCATGAAATAAGTTCTGAAGAATATTTTCTTTACGGTAAAGTGTAATTGATTTAAAGAATCTAGTAAGATTTGTCTGTCTTCTTGTATTAACCCAACTGGTCTGGTTTCTTGGTATATTTATTGTTTGTTTTTCTTTTCTTTTTTTGCCTTTATCAGTCTATCGAAAAAAGTTTTATGATCTACCAAGTGGTTTTGGACTTCCAATCGTGTACATTTAATTGTGCTATGAAAGGTGTCGTTATAAAACCTTAAAGCTTTATTCATTTGTACTATGATATGTATTTTTTCTTCAAGATTCAGTGTTCTTATCTCTTCTGTTAATGTGTTGTTTAACCTTTCTATGCCACTATTTCCTGTGTGGCTACTAGGTTTTGTATGGTGATACTCGATGCCTTCTTTTTTTAAGAATACTGTGACCATATTTTAATTAAATTCATTGTTGAAAACAAGTTTTTTTGGTTTTCCTTTTATTGCTATATACTGCTGTATATGATCTACGATTGTCCGGATGTTCCTATCAGGTAATGGAAAGTAGATAAAATGTTTGGACTTCTAGCGAATATTCACTATTTTCGTTTGCTTCACAGGTATCCAATTCATCTTCCCAGTGGTTTATTTCATCATCTCTGATACGGCTGAAAAAATCCTCAATATTGTTACTACTTCCTTTTATGTAATCGAGAAAGGAACTGTATTCTCCTAGGTCAATTAGCCATCTTTGGAGCCTTGGACTTATATCCTTTGGCATTGGGAACGGTGGTTAGAGGTAGTTGTGGCAGGGAGAAGGGCAGTAAAGCGCAGGGTACCATTTAAAATAACGGTATGAAATCTTGTATCGATGGGAGCAGGGAGAAGAAAGTAAAGTAGGGGTAGTTAGGGGAAGGGGCAGAGGAAAGTGTGAAGGTAAAAGGGTGGTAAGCGAAGGAATGAAAGGGGGTAGGAGAAGATGGGTATTTGAATGGATGGTATGGTAAGGAGGCATGAGGAAGGTGTGACAAGGAGATAGAGTGGCATATGGAAGGAGAAACTACCCGGGAACAAGCTAGTTGTGCTATAAATTTTTTTTGAAGAATGCAAACAAATAAAGTTTACAATAACAACAAAACATACATTCTCATAACCAAAAGTTACTTTCAAGACTTCAAGCCGTCCAAAAATTACTGGGCAAAGAAAGCACAGCCTCGAGCAAAGAAAAAAATCGAAGAAAAAAAAAAATTTTAAGCACAAACAAATAGAAATATAAACTAATGTATTCAAAACAATTAAAATGATTATCGAGCGACAGATACGTATGAAAACATATGTATGAACTATTTGTGAATTGTAAGTCGCATTAAGTTTTAAAGTAAAGTTTCTAATCTACAGTGGAATCGTTCACACCTGCCATTTTTGCTTGGCAACGCTGGTGTTTTACTTCAGTTTTAAACTTTTGAATTCAAAGAATTCAATTAAATTTTAAAGAAATTGTCTGGAATATTCGGCAGAACCCGAGACAATTCAGCTGTCGACAAAAAAGTGGTCAGCACTTTTGACCAGACCCAACTAGGGTTATGCAGTTATGTTTATTATGTATGTAGTTCGATGCGCTCAATCCGAATCTGAATTTGATTTAGCTTGTCAACCCTCCAAATTTCGAGTATGTTAACGTTGATTCAATTGTGAAACCAGAAACAATAGTAGTTGTTGATGAAACTTTTACTTCCGAACAAATTAATATGGAAGCGAAAGATATGCAAGTCGACGAAGTCATCCAAGAAGATAGTTCTGAAGATGAAGAATACTTACCGGTTGATGAAAAAAAGCCCTTCAATCAAAAAGAACTGAATGATCTAGTACGAAATTTAGGATTACCGAAATATGGAGCTAAATATTTGGCGGCAGCGTTGAAGAAGAACAATTTTTTGGCTACAGGAACATCAGCCTACTATTATCGTGATAGGGAAAAAGAGTTTCGAACATTTTTTACGGACGATGCAGAAAATTCATTGACATACTGTTCAGATGTAGAAAGGAGGCTTGGTGAATGAATTAAAACCGAATATATACAAAAACGACGAATGAGACTTTTCATTGATTCGTCACACGCACACACACAAAAATAAGTCTCAAAGATGATATATTACATAACGGAAACCCTTATGCGACAATTTCAATAGCGAATTTGACCAAATTGAAAGAGACTTACGAAAATTTGAAGATAATTTTGGATAAAATAAAGTACTCGAAACACCAATGCAAAGTTTGTGGTAATTTGAAAATTGCAGCACTACTTTTAGGCCAGCAATTAGGGTTTCCAAAATATCTCTGCTCCTTATGTTTATGGGATAGATAGGGGTAGTACATGTGAGAAAAGAATGGCCAACTAGGACAAACTTTGATATATGTAGGTACTAATAACGTCATACGAACACCATTGTTTGATACTTCTAAATATAATACTTGTTTGCTACCACCACTACATATTAAGCTTGGTCTTACAAAGCGGTATGTCAAAGCTTAATGAACCTCAAACTGCCCCTCCTTCACTCTTCTTTTCAAAGAGAAACCCACTGTATAGAACATTCGAAAAAAAGAGTTCGATACAAGCGAAGAACAATGTAAAATCAAGGAAGGTCGTTTTTTTTTTTGTTTAATTTTAATTACAATCTATAGATGGTATAGTAGTATAATTTGAATGGAATCATGTTTTGTTTACTACTGTGAGTAAGAACAATAGTAATTATTGATATTGTCTACTACTTCATGACTGTTTTTACAATATCTTGCTATTTGTAGCGTTTTTTCGCAATTTATTTAAAGTTGGAGAGTGGGAGTTTTTTTTGTGTGTCGGTGTAACTTGCAAGTTGTAATTTTTAGCTGGTCTTAAATATTACCAGTTCTATGCAAGTACTATTTTAGTTGTATTGTCTGGAGATCTAGCGAATGATGTAAAAAAAACACTCTGAAACGATTTGCGAAAGCCATTTTCGACAACTCGTCTGTTGCATGAATCGTTCTTCAGATGAATTCAAATTATGATGTGCATAAGGCATCTCATATATGTTGTGAGCGCAAACCCATCATCAGCTACCAGCAGAAATGGACATACATGTTCTGACTGCGGAAGAACCCTTGGTTCTGGTATATGCACAGCATTTCTTTCTATTGCATATTTCAGTTCAGAACGGAGCCTAATACCTGCATCGCTTACTCGACCGTTGATACCAACATCCACATATGTAAATCTGTAATGGGCGTCTGCTATGGCCATCAAAACAATAGAATGGTAGCCCTTGTAATTATAAAGAGAGTCGCCACTCTTTAAAGGCTGTACTCTGCAATGTTGAAAAAAGAAATGCTCGTACCTTTTTTCAGTGGTTTGAAAAAAATACATTGAATTAAATATTACCATCAATTGCACCGATGCAATGTGGAAATCCCTAGGTTTCATAGAAATTTGTAACAATTCGTTCCCAATCTTCCTGGCAGTTTGGAAACTTTCAATACTTTAGGTGAAGCACATTATAAATAGCTGAAATAGTTTCATTTAAAGTTTGTGAAATGGCTGATTCTTGCAACCGAAAAACCAGCTGAAGCAATGTTTGACTTTCACCTGGTTCAAAGAAAGTATTAAATACGCATTTTACCATCGGATCCAATGAACTTAATCCAGTATGAATCCAGTATGAATATGTCACGCGAAGAATCCTTGTGTAGAGTTTCGGGTCTCTTCACACTGAATTTCTCTCAGTAGCTTATGAAAGCGATTTACATAAGTTCTTTGCCAAAAAAAAAAAAAAAAACATTATCAGTACATACCCTCCTCTTCACTCTGCATTAACCATGCAGCCGACCATTTTCGCTTCTTCTTTAAATTATTCTTTGTTTGGGTCATTATGCCAGCATTGAGTATATTCACCATTTGGGCTTGACATGCCAAAGCAATTATCTTTCTATTATTCATTATTGTTCTTTTTTTCCACTTTTATTGTGAACTAATTAATATTTTGGGGGCCTGTATGTTTTTTTTTTTGATTTTTTTTATAAGTTGGCAGGAACCAAACCCAGCGTATCAACCCCTAATTAAGGGGAGTAGTTGCCTTCTCACAATTTGGTCACCACGGAGATTCCGTGACTTACCCAGGAGATATGTATCCTAAAGGACGTTTATGAGCTGCTTTAGCCGCTCCCAAGAGAAACGGCCAAAGAACTTTACACTTCTGCAAACGAACCCATCTCCCGAGCTATAGTAGAATGTATTCAAATAGAACGGAAATTAATATTTAACTGACATTATATTGCAATTGCCCATAATTAGTTCATAAGTTTTTAACATAAACGGTCACATTAACATAACATAGATAAGATAGATAAGTTAGGGATAAAGATACAAGGTGTCTCAAAAGAGAGTTCACATTAAAAAAATCGATAATAAAAAGTAAGTAGTTTATTGAAAAAATGTTTATTACATATTAAAATACACACTTTGGGAATTTATTTCTTAAAAATGAAATTTTCCAAAAGTAAACCGTTGCGTTCACGACATTCATTTAATGACGGCTCGGCAGGTATTCTCCGTGATGGCTGCCATTTCGTGACGTATATTTCCTTTTAATTGTGCCAGGGAAGTCGGTTTGTTGCCGTAAACTTTAGATTTGACGTAACCCCACAGAAAAAAGTCCATAGGAGTTAAATTGGGACTTCGTGGAGGCCAATTTATGTCACCTCTCCTGGAGATCAATTTGCAAGGAAAAATTTCATGAACTCGTGGTAGAGACCTGTTGGACGTGTGTGAAGTTGCTCCGTTCTGCTGGAACCATGGTCTTTGGTTATAACCAGGAAAGTTTTGCAGTTCATCTTCAAAAAAGTAAGGGCCGATAATTACTCGCGCCGATATCGCAGTCCATACGGTCACTTTAGGCGAATGTAGGGATTTCTGATGTTTGTGTTTTGGATTGGTTGCACTCCAGTAGCGGCAATTTTGTTTTTTTACATGTCCATTAAGATGGAAATGAGCTTCATCCGAAAACAAGATGTCGGTAAACGTTGGTTCTGGTCAATCATCTGGTTTATGAATTCAAGCCTCTGCCCTGCATCCTGAGGCTTTAATTCTTGCACCAACTGAATTTTGTAGGGGTGAAGCTTTAAATCTTTGTGTAAAATTCGAAACAATGATGATCTATGCACGTTTAAAGCAACAGCACGCTTCCGAATCGAAAGGTCCGGATTGTCACGAATAGACTGAGTTACCCTGTCTACTTTTTCGACCGTTCTCGAAGACCGTGGACGCCCGGATTTTAATTTTTCCAGCGTTGAACCGGTCTCTTCAAACTTCTCGACCCATTTTCCAATGAGTCGAGGGCTTGGCGCATCATTTAAATGAAGAACATGTCGAATACTGCAGAATTTTCAAGTACGCACAACGCACGGTCCGCTCCCGAGAAACGCTCCATAGCGACTAAATTCCCAAGAGCTAGGCTACCGATTTTCATACCCCCCGCGCCCCACGGAATAGTGGCGTTCACACAATCAGCAAATCAAATGTGAACTTTCTTTTGAGACACCCAATATAAAGAAAAGAAGCACAAGTCGAGTGCAAGCAACAAACGAGTGTGGACGTTACTACATTTTAGGAATTAAATCACGAATTATATACTCTCTTTTAAAACTCAAAAGTTTTTGTAATTCGAAATCAGTTTTTATTTCTACAATAACGAAGAGGCATAGTAATGCGTTGCCTGGAATACTTTTTTTTATTATTATTTTAGAAATTAATATTTTGTTTATTTATTCTCTGTCGATTTTTTGATTTTGCTAACGTCTTGCAGTATAGATTTTCATGTGGGCAATACGCAGTTTCGAATATAAACAGTGGATTTTGATTCAGCTCCTACGCCTGCTTGTAACGCACTTGCGTTATCCTAAATATATACATTTTAATGTAGTTTTTAGTTAATATTTTTTTTTTCTGCTGCATCCCTTCAGGAAGCTTCCATTTCGACAAGTCAATATTTTCTTGTGGTTGTCTGGCAGAAATTTTTTTTATAACCGCAAAGTTTGATTAGATATGCGTGACTTTAGTGTAGCACATACATTATAGCTCATTTGTTTGTGTAAATCTGAGTTCTTGATCCACTCTGTGTTTATCGAGTTGCAATCGCTTGCATGTTTCTTCTGTTATAAAATTTACTTCAGAACATGAATCCAACAAAGCTCTGACCCTTTAGAATTGGCCAAATTGGAATTGCGCAATAAAGTATGATGATTGCTGTGACAGACGCGACGACGCGTTAGAACCTTGTAGCAGGCATCCCATGATGGTAACTTATCATAAACTTGCCCTTCGTCGTACTTCAGTTTCGTTTCAGCATCTATCTTCAATTAGATGATATAAATCATAATTGAATTCATCACGTCCTCTGCTGATCCAAGCGAATGTAAGGAGCCACGTAATGCAGATGCTGTATCGACTATTTGCTGTACCAAATGTGTATCTGGCTTATCCATTTTTGGTAGATTAAATAAACTCAATACGTAGTCCACAAAAATTATAACATGGTTATCGTATCGCTCTTTAAAACGGTCTATCGCTTTCTTATAGTTAACCTCTGTAACTTGATAGGATTTAACTACTTCTAACGCAGGGCCAGACAGACAATCAAACAAATAATTGAGGTTGTCTTTCGTAGGTATTTGTACTTCATTGTTGACTAAGTTAGTAGATAGTAATTGTTCCTTGAGACGTAAAGGCCAGCGGTTGAGCGCAGAGGTTGAGAGGTTGAAATACTGTGCCAGAGGCGGTTGAAATACTGTGCCAGAGGCGCAAAGGTTGAGCGCAGAGGTTGAGAGGTTTAGCGCGGACGTTGAGAGGTTGAGTGCAGTGGTTGAGCGCAGCGGCCAACGGTTGAGCGGTTTGGTTCTTTTTGAAATATTTCTTTTTATTGCTGTTGTTGTGTTTGGACAATTTGGCATGAGACCGAGGTTCAGGAATTTGGAAAATGTGTCAAGACGAGTTGTAATTTCTTTCACAGAGTCGGACAGACAGATTCACATCGACAGGGGGTTGGCTGACCGAGTGACGCATGAGCAGATGGTAATAAGCATGTCAAATGATAGTCTCGGAAACATTTGTTCATGCGCAAACGGAAGAATTTTTTTGGTTTCTTTTATAATAATTCAAAATCAGCAAACATATATATTAATAATTGACGGTCAATGTACACGAAGTCAATTGTATAAGCATTGTTTCCACGGAAAAACTAAAACCTACCCCGAACGACGGAATTTGTGTTATATATTGTTGTTGTTGTTGTTGTTGTTGTTGTTGTGGCCCAAGTGTGGCTGTATCACCAGGTTTTTTCGGCTTATCGTTATAGATTAAGTAGGGGTTGATGATGCTGCTGTTGTTGTTGTTGTTTATTTTCTTTTATTTTTTGTTGTGTTGCTGCAGATGTCTTGATCAAATGTGCGGCTGAAATATATATCATTGTATAGATCAAAGTAGGTATAGATCAAGTAGGTAGGTATTTTTCATGGGAAAAATGTTTAAGACATGTTTAAACATGATTATGGAGAACATTTTGGTTGTTGTTGTTATTTTTTATGCAGCGCTTAATGGCAGGTGTTGATTATGGGAATAATTTTTTTTATATTAATTTTCTTTGAATATATTTCACAACATTATAATATCTATGGGTCAACTAAGATTGTAGAAGGTTGGAAAAAAAAACATTTTTGTTGTTGTGGTTGTAAAAGTATTTATTAAATAGTATATTTCAAATAACAAAATGATTGAAAGAACAATTTGATTTTTAATTTTAAATTTTTTTCGTTTCTCTTCTCTTGCTCTCTACTCTTTTTAAGATAGCATTTATCTACAATAGTTGCAGTAGATGAGTTTCTTGCAAGGGATATCGGATTTGGAGTATTTATCCATCTTAGAGTTGATGACTTTCCTCGTGTTTTTTTTTTTTTTTTTGTTTCTCTGATGATGGAGGTGATGTGACGACATTCCACTTCAACATTCAATCGATTAATAATTACATCATTTGTGTAATCAAATATCAAACACATTTTAATGATTAAAAGCTCACAACACTGTCTCAATTTTGGTTTTAGTTGCTTTATTTTGGCATTTTCTTGGATATCTCGAAACATATACGATTCAAATCAATTTCAATGTCAGATTTGTATTCACTATTCAAATCTTGTAATGTTATTTCGTTTCTCTCAAGTTGAGCGAATTGAGGAATATAATAGTTGTAATAGAAGTTTTGAATTTGCTTTTGTAAAATTGTGTTACACCAAAGAAAAATTGTTAGAAATATAGCAACTTTTAATAGAGCTCTCCATGTACAAATACATTCCGGCGAATTCGTTCTATATTTAAAATGACAGTGGATGTCCTGAAGTATTGGATGATCCACAAGTGTGTCTGGCATTAGAAACTCGTAGTGCTCACTTTTATATTGTATGTACTCTGTGTATGTAAGCAACTGCAGCTATTGCTCCTTTTCAAAAACAACATAGTTTTCTTTATATTGAATCCAAATAATCGGTTTAAATTTTCGACTTGTTGAGAAACCGCACTTAATTTTATGAATCAGTGTGATGTAATACTCCATTCCAAAGACGATTTCTTGTTGTTGTTGTTGATGTTGCTGCTTTCGGCATAGTTTTCTGCATCTTAAATATTTATGATCCAACAATAGACATACTTTCAATCGGATTGCTATATAATTATTGCGCTTATTCAGAGCGTGTCATTCCCTCGTCACCACTCAAACTAAAATGACTAAAATAGAAAGAACAAGTTGCGTCTTCTTCTCGATTTCCAATATGTACATTAGAGTGCATCGATTTTGTTCTTTGGGCCATAAAATAGGTTTGATTTTAACGATTTTTTAGATCTATCTTAATAGAATCGATTCATAAAATTGTCCTTGCAAGGACGAAAATTATGTTTTAAGGACAATTGGTCCTTTGATTCTATAGAATTTTGAAAGTACTGGTCCCAGTAAGAGTGTTGATGCCAATTTTGTCAGGATCGGACCAAAAACACAAAAGATATTGTAATAAAATAATATTTGAAAAACATAAATTTTTCAACTGAAAAAGCGCGGACCAGGAATTGATATTAGAACTATGGTTTGTTGGTGAAAACATCTTAGAATTGACCGTAGATTATGAATATGGCGTACTATTTTTCATTTTTTTTTTTTTTTTTTGGACCCATACAAATCGATGCGCCCTAATGTATATGACAGTCAAAAACAGCTTTTCGTCAAGGAGTTGGCGTACATGCTGGGAAGTTCAGTAATTCCTAATGTCTTCTTGTTCAAGCCGCCATACAACAAAAATGAGATGGATGATGATGTTCTAAAAACACTCGACTATACTCAAGAGCATATACATAAATGGATTACTCTAGTGGACAAGTGGCGATATTGAATGTACAAACATTGCTGATATACTAGCACCATTAAATATTTTTAATACTATTTTAGCACGCGGTGCTAAGGTGCTAAGAAATATTTCATGCAAAAATATCTGTCAACTAACATCATTGATGTTGTTATGGGGCAATGTCTAGCATTATTTCAACATTATCATACAAACTGTCAGTTTCATCAAGCTTCAAACTACCGCTGCGCTATTGTCAACCTTTTTAAACTATTTGTATTTTTAGAAAAAAAAAAAAAAAAAAACAACTTTAAAATTTATGAGAGTTTAAATAATTTTATTGTAAGTTATTGAAATATATATTTATATTATTATTCTATAAATACTTATAAGGCTAAAGTAAATACTATTATTAATAAAATTATTTTCTATATAAACATATTTTTTTTTTTTTTTGTGTTGATAAAAGGAATAAGTGGTATTATCGTTGAGACTAAGGATTTCAGCAGCAATCTCTTCATAAGAGGTAGACGTTGATGGACACAACTTTACCATCTGCAGAGGCTTCCTTTTGAATTCCCAACTGCCTAGTCTTCAGCATAGAGATAGTTTGCTCACACTAACTCATTTACTTTTTGGGTAGATATAAAATGTTTTGTTCAAACACCAGTATTAAACTATCACCAAATTTGGAAGTGTCTCTATAATGTGATAATTTTTACTTAACTTCATATCCTTCATATACAATATAGGTTTGACATTCATCGAATTGAATTCATCAATGGCTGCTGGAATCAATGTCTTTTTCGATGGTTGAACCATTTTTTTCTTCTTCTTCTTCTTCTTCTTCTTCTTCTGATCAAGTTATGGTTCACCTCTTAAATATTTTCTAGTGACTAAAGTACGATTTCAAGCATTGGCCTTTTATAGGTCCCATGACTTTCTCTATAGATCAAAGCATTTGTGTTAGTTTATTATGCTGTCAATTTTTAATTTTTAATTTATATTTATGTTGTCATGTATCCAATGCAATGCCTCTTATAAGAATAAGAGTGCATTAAATCGCCATGTAAAGGAAAGCACTCACCTTTACCTGAAAAAGGTTTAAAGGACAGGCTTTGCGCCAAAAATTTCCTTACGTTGCGATACTTGACTCGCCATATAAAGAATGTACATTCTAATGTCGAGCAAGATGTTAATAATTTGATGCCGATACATGGAGAGCCCTCCTACATCTGGTGCTGCAGTCTATACAAATTGTTCAGACTGTAGTGTGATGGTACCAGCTATAAACTGGGCAAACCACCTTCGCACAAATTCTCACAACAAGATTACAAATGAGTCTGCCAATTTAAAACTCATAAGAAAAGGCTTTAAGAACCGCATAAAGTAATTTTCTTATGAGAATAAAAGTGAAGGGTGTCTGCTTCCAAACACATTTTTGTTGGAAGCTGAACCTACCATAATAAATGTTTTGCAAAAGGAGCTACTCAAGCATATAGCGATAAAATGCAATTTAGAAATATATGCTTGCAATAAAAGAAGATGATGCTATTAGCATCAAATCACACCAAACAATGATGACACCGATCAACAATCCAGATGATTGTGATGATGTGTATAAGAGACACATTGGCAACAGGGTCAAATGGTATGACACATGGTCAAATGGCACTGTTGACGCCTGATGCGTTCTATCTATAATGTACTTTTAGTCTCCATAGTTTTTTTTATAGCAAATTTCAAATTCGATTTGTTGTAATCGAACAGTACAAAAATAGAAGCATATGAAAAGTTCGTTAACCGTTGTACAGTGACGGTTGCGGTAGGGCCCGAAAAAAGAAAAAATTCTCTATAATTTGTAACTGAAATTCGTTTTACTCTTTCTAATTGAATAAAAGCGTTTAATAATATTCAAAATGAAGCGAAATTAAAAAAAAAAAAAAAATCACGTACTTTAGTCAAAATTGTGTTGTGTGTTTAAACGTGGCGTAGCACTTTTTCAGCTCAACAACAACTTCAACATAAGGCAAATGCTGCAATTAACGACGAAAACAACAACCACAACAACTTCGGCATAATTTAACGCAACAACGCATCTGCCAACAACAACAACAAAATTATAGCAAGTACATATACGAGGGGTACTATTTATATTTCGTGAATAGACAATAATAACAAACATTTTTAAATGAAAATGGCTTTACTGTTTTTCAAAATTTTCCAGTCTTTGCATTCCTCTTGAGACACCTCCAAAACTGCTTCTTCGGCGCTCCTAAATCGTTGACCATGCAGTTTACCTTTGATACTCGGGAACAAGAAGAAGAAGTGAGAGCCCGCATTGTCATGACGGAGAATGATTCGTCTTTGGCGGTTGATTTTACGAATTTCTCCGAAGACTTCGGCAAACAAATGGTCGTATACCACTCAGAATTGACCGTCCTACGTTGCTCAAGCGGAACAGTGGCCACATGACCCATTCGGCCGAAAAAAACAGGCGATCATTTGCTTCGCTGTGCTTCCTCCACGAACAACTTTTGTTGGATTTGGCTCGTCTTGGAATACCTACACGGTCGATTGCTGTTTTGTTTCCTGCTCATACGCATATATCCATGATTCGTGACCTGTCACGATTTTATACACGTCTTTTGAAGCACCACGGTCGAACTTTTTAATCATTTCCTTACACCAATCGACGCGAACCTTTATTTGAGCGATTGATAAATTATGGGGTATCCAACGAGAGCAAATTTTTTTTACAGCTAAGTGTTCATGCAAAATCGAATGTATTGAAGTGGAACTATATGTGCAAGGATGCCTCTATCTCCCGATATGTCACATGACGGTCTTGTACCGAACCAAGAACACAGACATTCGCCACAGAAACTTCGCCTTCTCTCTGCAGAGCTTGCAACGGCAGACATACGCTCAGAATATGTCCGAAAATTAAAGCGTGGTCAGCAAAGCAACGGAATGATTTTGTGGTCAAAGTAAAGCTGTGCCTCAGTTGCTTAGCATATTCCCACCAACGAAAGGACTGCAAAAGCACTTTCTCATGTTAGTGAAAATGTAGTAGCTGTGCAAGAGCGTATTCCAATTGCCTACAGCTATTACATTAAATGTGCATATGATTCACGCATAAGTAAACTAGTCCAAAAAACTGTTGTAAGTGCAGCACAGGAATTTATAACTTTATGAAAGCTATATAGCCCATATTATCCCCATGAGTCTGTCCGATGCTGAGGAAAGAAATTTCAAATCAGCAACTGTGTGCATATTTGCGGGGTGCATGTTTGCGAAAAGGCTCTAGATAAAAAAAGAGGCAGAGATCACTGTCATTTAACGGGTCAATACCGGGGTGCTGCTCACAATGCATGCAATTTAAATGTTAAAATAGCACCTTTCATCCCTGTCATTTTCCATAATTAGTTTGTGCGCGAATTAAGCAAAGTTGAAGGTAGCATAAAGGTATTGACAATCGACAAAGAGCTGTATA
The DNA here is from genome assembly GCA_035044765.1 of Leucophenga montana. Classification (NCBI taxonomy): domain Eukaryota; kingdom Metazoa; phylum Arthropoda; class Insecta; order Diptera; family Drosophilidae; genus Leucophenga; species Leucophenga montana. Next base: position 1,853 of record JAWNNQ010002013.1, on the reverse strand, counting down.
TTTCTCTTTCAAAATTTGTAAATATACCCGAGCATAAAGTTGATTTGGAAATCAGATTTTTAGATTCATTTCGCTTCATGGCGTCAAGCCTCGAGAAATGATCTGAAAATTTAGTTGAATCAGATTTCAAAATTGTCAGGGAACATTATTTGAATGATACCCAATTTAATCTGATTCGTAGAAACGGGGTTTTCCCCTATGACTACCTTACTTCAGCTGAACGACTTGCAGACACTTGCCTCCCACCTCGGGAAAACTTCTCCAACTTACTCCAACTAGCTGCACAAAATTAATTTAATTGCTGATCTCACAAATAAAGAAAAATATACGATTTATTATAGAGTTCTACAACAATGCTTGGAAAATTGGCTCAAATTGAAGACAATTCATCGCATTCTCCAATTTAAACAATCACAATGGCCCAAACGCTATATTGATTTAAATACTGAGAAAAGGAAGAAGGCTGGGTCGCCCGATAACATCAACGGTGTTTTGACTTCACCAACAAATTTTTAATATGTTGGAATAATACGATTCTGATTCAGTTTTCATTAAAAAGTTAAATAACAAATATACACGCTTACATATACTTGTTATCAACAACAGCTTGCATAATAACAGATGTCCAACCCTTCCCGTCACAAGGAATCCAAATATCCCTTAGAAGGACCATGAACCATGACCATGTGTGTTCCTAATTATAAAAAAAGATGTCAAACCTATAGGAATTTAAATTGATCTCTCAAAAACTTACCATCGATTGCTCCAATAATATTTGGAATATGTGACACTTTCTCGGAAATTTGATGAACTCAGTGCTGAGTATATTTAAGGCTAATATCACTAAGTGAAAATACTTATGCACAGTGCTCTTATGTACACCGAAAACGTCACCAATTACTCTTTATTCTGCGCATGAAGCGAGTTTGTATACATATATTGCCACTTGCTTCTCCAAAGGTAAAGGAATTGTTATGAACAGTAGCTGTTTCGGCAAATGTGGAGCTAACAAAGTGCACAATTCATAAAACGAGGGCTTAGACATACTGAAATTTTCGTAGAAAAGTTGATCGTTTCTCGGTTCTCGGTTCGCGCATGAGAAGCCAATATTTTTCCGATCGTTGGCGACTTTTGAATCGTCGATGTCGGCGTCTATTAAATATTGCAACGCAAGATGTTAAGTAATGCTGTATAAGCGTTGAAATTATTTTTGTTTGCATTGTGCGTTGCGCTGTGGACAATATTATCAAGCGGTCTAACATGTTATGCAGTAAAGTTCTTCGTCGAATCTTTTTTTTAAACAATATAACCTTTAAACACTGGTATTGTGGTAACAGCAAAATAGAGATGGTAAATGTTACAGCAGAGGGAAATGCTAACAGCATTAGCAGAAATGTGTCCTTCGAGGACTGTTATGGTTAATGACGTCGTCACTGGCCAGTACAAAGCGGCATGAAACTCAATTCAAGGACTGGTAATGCAAAGGATTTATGGATATGCATGTTAAGGGGCATTAAAATTGCATTACTGGTCGATCTGGAATACTAATTCGATATTATTATCGGTTTGAGTACAGGAAAACTGTAAAACCCAGTGCCGGAAAGCAAAACAGAGGACTGTTAAGCTGAAGCTAACATAATTAAACTGACACAGGTTACTGGAGTCAAGTTAAATAGATGCAAGGCACAGGGTATATGGTTACGCATGGTAAAGAGGGATGGCATTGCACTCCAAGTGATATGGAAAATGTAGAAGAGCCAGGATATAAATTAAATGGATTACATGCCGAACGGACAATGTTAAGGATTGTAGTGGCGCTTGTTGCTCGAGATTCTATTAACAGGTTGAATACT
>JAWNNQ010002011.1:0-36912 GCA_035044765.1 Leucophenga montana | reverse complement strand
TTAAATAGTATTATAAAACAATAAATAGGGCGGTACACGCCCACTAGTATATGTGTATGAAGCGATGTAGTTGATGTGTAAGATGCCGCCATATCGAATTTCAAGTTTATATTGACGTGTTCCATACAAATGCATAAAAGTCCGCTGTGGGTTTATATGGGACTACCTCAAAAAATGTATATGTATATGAAGCGGTTGTCCACTAAAATCCACCAAATCAAATTTCAAGCTAGTATTGATTTAAATAAAAAATTTGTTCATAAAAAACACATAATTGCACGGTGGGTTTCTATGGGCGTTATCCCAACAAGTGGTCGGGCCACGCCCATTAGTCTGTACATGTTAAGCGGCTGTCTATAAAATGACACCATTTCGCATTTCAACCCAATATTGATTTAATAAAGAGGTTTTCATACAAAAAGTCAAAAGTGGGCAGTAGGTTTGTATGGGGCTACCCTAAAAAGTGGGCGGGCCACAACCTTTAGTCTACTTATGTAAAGCGGCTGAGCATAAAAAGGCACCACATTGCATTTCAACCTAATATTGACTTTAATAAAGAGTTTTGATAAAAAAAGTCAAAAGTGGGCAGTAGGTTTGTATGGGGCTACCCTAAAAAGTGGGCGGGCCACAACCTTTAGTCTACTTATGTAAAGCGGCTGAGCATAAAAAGGCACCACATTGCATTTCAACCTAATATTGACTTTAATAAAGAGTTTTGATAAAAAAAAGTCAAAAGTGGGCAGTAGGTTTGTATGGGGGCTACCCCAAATATTGGGCGGGATAGCCCCCATAATGTATATGTCAACAGTCCGACCACTAGAAGTTTCCATATCAATTATTAAGTTGATATTGACTACAATAAAAAAGTTTTTCATACAAAAAATCAAAAGTAGGCGGTGAGTTTGTATGGGGGCTACCCCAAAAACTGGACGTGGCGGGCCAATCTTGACACGTTATTAAACTGGAATAAAAAAAATTAGTCCCCAAAAAATTGGCAACTACATACAGACGGACATGGCTAGATCGATTCGTCTTTATGGAGTCTACGATGGCTCATTTAATGCGTTACAAATTTTCAGAAAAACTGATAATACCATTTCACACTATGTGTGAATGGTATATAAAAAACAACAGATACGGCGTGATAAGAGGTTAATTATCAATTAATTTTAATCTATCATAATAAGGTGTAAGATTTATTTCGTGATCCCAATTGAGATTCCTAAGGGCAAAGAGAAGAAACTTTTTTTTAACTGACTCAATACGATCCTCTTGTCAAATCAAATTCTGAAATCGAACGAAGAGATGTGATTATTGTAAAAAAGTTTGTAAGTAACAAAACTGTCTATCGAGGGTAATGTTATTTAAATAATATGTCACTATAAATGGTTTTCTGTGGTGAAACGTAATATACTTGCATTTTGAGAAATTTAGATTAAGAAAATTTTGACGACACCATGTATGTAGTGAGTTTAAATCAGTCTGCTATAAACTGTGCTGCGAAACATCAGAATATGATAACCATAATTTAACATCATCTGCATTCATTAGTGTGTGGGCATGATTAATAGGCAAATCATGAACAATATTGGACCCAGAATATATTGGACCCTGAACACCAGAAGAAAGAAAAATAGTTTTGGACAAACAATTCTCTAATAAAACTTTTTGTGTTCTACCGGATAAGTATTTCTCAATCCAAGTAAAAAGAGACGGAGGAAACCCTATTGCTTTTAATTTGAACTGATGTCTGTATAAATGACATCATTTTGGCAACCCGACTATTTACAACAGTGGAAAATTCTAAAAGATTAGTTGTAATAGATTTTCCTCTAACGAAACCATGTTGGAAAGAACAAACAACATACTTTAATGACTGTTGCAATTGGTCACAAATGATTTGTTCAAAGAGCTTTGTAATAGCACTCAGCTTAGTAGTACTTCTATAATTCGATATATCAGACTGTTGAGCTTCGAGACATTTCTTTGTTTTCGATTGAACACTTGAATTAATTCGAACTCTGGTAGAAGAAGTGAGTTCTAAAACAATTGATTTCAGACTAATTTATTTCATATTTTAAGCAGCCTTATGTACAATTTCTTAGAGAGTAATATTTGCAGATAAAATCATAAATTAAATTAAATAAACTATGTATTTAAAAAGGTTTTCTTACAGCTAAACCATCGGTAATTTACAGTATTGTTTATGTAGGTAATATTTATGATATGTCATAAAATGCAAAAACTACAGTGCGATAGTTGCATAGATAAGAACTATTCCTTACCTGTTTACCTATATTTCTACGTACAAGAGAAAAATGCATTTGTTTGTTTACTTATATTTCTACGCGCTGAAAATGCGTGGGAAAGTTCAAGAGTAACGAGAAGAATATGCATGTTGTTTGCAGAATTCTAACAATTTGTTTAGATTAATTTTAATTTCTAATTTTAATATTTTAAGATCCTATATTCTCCCGCCCGGTTGAATATTTACTCAACCCTGGGTTAAATTAAAAGAAAACGGGGTTGACTGTGTAGAGTTGTTGGTGTTGATTGTTAGTAATGCCGGTTGTTCTACATCACGTGCGTTAGTTTTTATTACTGCTTGTTTCTTTTTTGCGATAATTAGTTTGATGACGAGAAATAACGTTGCTGCTAGTGAAAATCCAAGTGTTATGTATGAGACCTTGATTCTCCAAGTTTTCAAATGGTAATTTGAAACGATTTTGAATTTATTCTTGTAAACGTGTTAACTCATATTGGCTGTCTTGCGTGGTATTGATAATGAGGGAAGATTTTTTAGGCGATAAGATAAGTGAATTTGTTTTGACTGAATCGACAATAAGATAAACATACTGATCGTGTTGTTGAGCTATATCCAGTTACAATAATTTCTTGGATTCGAATGGTACAGCTGGCGTCAAGCGTAATAATTGCTACAATTGCTCTAATTGTAGTGTAGATGCATATTCAGCGCAAACTGCAGACAACTCCGAATTTTTGTTTGTTCCAAAAATCCATCTGTTTTTATGGCGCAATGGAAACTATACAAACGATTTGTTTGTATCTTCGAGATTGCATTGTTCAGATGTTTTGTTGTTGAACATTTGAAATTCACAACCAGTAGTCGTCGAGTAAATTGATTGCTTGTTGTAACAAATGAATGAATCTGTGTTAAGTGTGTGACAGTTCCTTAAATTATCCCAATTAATTAAAAAACCTTGATCTTGATGAATGCTTAATTCGGCAGTTACTGGAATGGGTATTAAGTTGAACAAGTCAAATTGCTGATCTTTTACTAGTGGAATAGTCACCCTGAATATAACTTGGTCTTGAGTGACTGTGCCTTCCACCTTTAACAACACATACAGTTGAAGTATGACTTCATCATTTATTGGAAGCATTAGTTCTGGTTTTAAATGAATACGCATTTGTTCGAATTGTGCTTTGAATGGATGGGCTTATCTTATTGTGTCTGGCGTCAGTGAGCATACCTAAGATTTGATTCTGAATTCGTTGCAAATTATATGCTATAATTGTTAGCTGCGTCGTCAAGGTAATATACCACTGGAAGATGCGATTTGGTAGTACTGCAGATGCTATATCTTGTAATTATTGCTGTTGAGTCAATTACTGATGTTTGATTTTTTAGTAAATCCAACAAATATTCTTCATTGCCTTCAACCCTTTGTACCGTTTCGTCATTTCTTCTGCAATGTTTCCGATTATATTCAATGCCGCTCTGCAATGACGATGTTTAGAAAACAATTCATCTTTCAATTTTATTTCAGCTTACGTATGCCGTACTAGAACAGGTGACGGTTTTTGGTAGTTTCCAACATATGTCTTGTAGTGCCTTTGATCCGTTGATAAACGTCTCTAGATATTGTCGGTAAGGCTCCAAATCATAGTACACTATTACATGCCAATCACTGATAGCAAGTCTTGTTGTTCCAATGCCTTCGAAGAAAATGCCTGGTTGAGATGAAAACTTTGTCACCTGAACAAGTGGAGAAGCCATAGCCAAAGGAAGTAATAGCAGCGTTATAAGCATTGTTCTCCATAGATATGCTCCGTTTGACGTCCGTTTTCTCGTTGTAGGCTCGGATAAATCATCATCAGATTCATGTTTTCTAGTTTGCTCTTTTTCTGGCATAATTGGCGCTAAATGTTGAATTGAGCGTTTGAAAACTCCTCGCTCTGTTTTCAAATCTGCTACTCGAACACATCCATCTGCTCCGGGATATAATTTTAAGACCCGCCCCAATGGTCATTGTTGTATTAGTACGTTGTCTTTCTTTAGTATCACCATAGTTCCTTCTTTAAGGTTTTTATAGGATTTTGTCCTTTTTTTGTTTTTGCTGGAGCTGTTGTAAATATTCTTCATACCACTGCTGCCAGAATGCATATTTCAATCTAGAAACTTGTTCCCATCTCTGCCCTAGGAACAGTTTTTTGTCTGACTGAGTTCTGTCGGCCTTTGCTGTTAATGGTTCTCCTATCAGGAAATACCCAGGTATGAGAGCTAAGATATCGTTTGGATGGTTTGAGATAGGTGTTATAGGCCTTGAATTCAATATGGCTTCTATCTCAACTACCACCGTTTCTAACTCTTCGTAAGATAGGGATGACGTATTCACGTTGCTTTCCAGTAGGCGTTTGGCTGATTTCACTGCTGCTTCCCATAGTCGGCCAAAGTGAGGTGATCTTGGCGGAATAAATCGAAATTCAACTCTTTATTGTTACATTCATTAACAATTTTTCCCTTTGCGTCTGTTGAAAATATTACATGCTCTAGCTTCTTTAATTTGTTAGCTGCTCCAACAAAGTTAGTGGCGTTGTCACAATGCAAGGTTTTGCATTTGCCTCGTTGACTTATAAAACGGCGTAATGCCGCCAAGAATACATCTGCAGTCAAATCGCTGACCAATTCGAGATGAATTTTGTAATGAATAGAGAACGGACCGCATTAATCGACGCCTGAATTTAAAAATCGTCGCGCTTGAGTAACTCTTAATGGTGGAAGATTACCCATGACCTGCTGCAGCATTCTTTGTTGCATTTTCTTGCCATTGTTTTGCCAATAATTATCCAAAATCTTTGGCGAGATTTAGCTAATAAGCCTTGAGCCCTTAAAAGAATTTTGACGACGACGAGTCGTTGTATGGCAATAGTATTTGATGTTTTGCATCAAATGAAAGCGATGACTTTTCCAGCCGTCCACCGACTCTCATAACTGAGTGGTGGCCAATTTGATTCGGATCCATATAGATATAATGGACCATGTAACCACATACCATTGTCGAAAAATCTTTTGACGGATGTTCCTCCTGAGAGAAAATCTGCTGGATTCTCGATAGATCTGACATGTCTCTATTGAGCTGAAGATGTGTTATGTTGAATTTTAGCTACTCGGTTTGCTACGAAAGATGATGCTGTAGCGTGTATCCAATATAGAACAATTTGAGAATCAGACCACAGGAATGCTGTTGAATTTTGTAGCCTTATGTCCTTTTGAACTCTTGCTAAAAATTGAGCTTCTAATTCAGCTGTACAGAGTTCTAAACGTGGTAACGTCTGCCTTTCGACTGGTGCAACTCTTGATTTTGCACATAATAATTGGACTGTCACTTTTTTATTTTTGTGTCTAGATCTAATATATGCAGCAGCTCCATACGATTTTCGGAAGCGTCAACAAATATATGAATTTGTTGGCTTACTGCAATTCTTCAATTGGTGACATGCCTTTTTATTGTTGCGGCCTGGAGTTTTATCAGCCCAGTCTAGTTTGCGATGCCATACCTCTTGCATAAATATTTTCCCTCGTACTACTACTGGAGCAAAAAGACCAATTGGACCAAATATTCGAGCTTAATCTGAACAGATGCGTCTCTTGGTGATGACGATGTTGGTATCAATTTGTACCTTACCACAAAGCTGATCAGATCTTGGGTTCTATGTCATATCCAGACTTTTTGTTGTATTTATTAGTCCCCAAAATTAGTCCCCAAAAAATTGGCATCAACATACAGACGGACATGGCTAGATCGATTCGTCTTTATGGGGTCTACGATGGCTCATTTAATGCGTTACAAACTTTCAGAAAAACTGATAATACCATTTCACACTATGTGTGAATGGTATATAAAAAACAACAGAGACGGCGTGATAAGAGGTTAATTATCAATTAATTTTAATCTATCATAATAAGGTGGAAGATTTATTTCGTGATCCCAATTGAGATTCCTAAGGGCAAAGAGAAGAAACTTTTTTTTTAACTGACTCAATACGATCCTCTTGTCATATAAAATTCTGAAATCGAACGAACAAGAGATGTGATTATTGTAAAAAAGTTTGTAAGTAACAAAACTGTCTACCGAGGGTAATGTTATTTAAATAATATGTCACTATAAATGGTTTTCTGTGGTGAAACGTCATATACTTGCATTTTGAGAAATTTAGATTAAGAAAATGTTGACGACACCATGTATGTAGTGAGTTTAAATCAGTCTGCTATAAACTGTGCTGCGAAACATCAGAATATGATAACCATAATTTAACATCATCTGCATTCATTAGTGTGTGGGCATGATTAATAGGCAAAGGAAAATCATTAATAAAAATCATGAACAATATTGGGCCCAGAATATATTGGACCCTGAACACCAGAAGAAAGAAAAATAGTTTTGGACAAACAATTCTCTAATAAAACTTTTTGTGTTCTACCGGATAAGTATTTCTCAATCCAAGTAAAAAGAGACGGAGGAAACCCTATTGCTTTTAATTTGAACTGAAGTCTGTATAAATGACATCATTTTGGCAACCCGACTATTTACAACAGTGGAAAATTCTAAAAGATTAGTTGTAATAGATTTTCCTCTAACGAAACCATGTTGGAAAGAACTAACAACATACTTTAATGACTGTTGCAATTGGTCACAAATGATTTGTTCAAAGAGCTTTGTAATAGCACTCAGCTTAGTAGTACTTCTATAATTCGATATATCAGACTGTTGAGCTTCGAGACATTTCTTTGTTTTCGATTGAACACTTGAATTAATTCGAACTCTGGTAGAAGAAGTGAGTTGTAAAACGATTGATTTCAGACTAATTTATTTCATATTTTAAGCAGCCTTATGTACAATTTCTTAGAGAGTAATATTTGCAGATAAAATCATAAATTAAATTAAATAAACTATGTATTTAAAAAGGTTTTCTTACAGCTAAACCATCGGTAATTTACAGTATTGTTTATGTAGGTAATATTTATGATATGTCATAAAATGCAAAAACTACAGTGCGATAGTTGCATAGATAAGAACTATTCCTTACCTGTTTACCTATATTTCTACGTACAAGAGAAAAATGCATTTGTTTGTTTACTTATATTTCTAACAATTTGTTTAGATTAATTTTAATTTCTAATTTTAATATTTTAAGATCCTATATTCTCCCGCCCGGTTGAATATTTACTCAACCCTGGGTTAAATTAAAAGAAAACGGGGTTGACTGTGTAGAGTTGTTGGTGTTGATTGTTAGTAATGCCGGTTGTTCTACATCACGTGCGTTAGTTTTTATTACTGCTTGTTTCTTTTTTGCGATAATTAGTTTGATGACGAGAAATAACGTTGCTGCTAGTGAAAATCCAAGTGTTATGTATGAGACCTTGATTCTCCAAGTTTTCAAATGGTAATTTGAAACGATTTTGAATTTATTCTTGTAAACGTGTTAACTCATATTGGCTGTCTTGCGTGGTATTGATAATGAGGGAAGATTTTTTAGGCGATAAGATAAGTGAATTTGTTTTGACTGAATCGACAATAAGATAAACATACTGATCGTGTTGTTGAGCTATATCCAGTTACAATAATTTGTTGGATTCGAATGGTACAGCTGGCGTCAAGCGTAATAATTGCTACAATTGCTCTAATTGTAGTGTAGATGCATATTCAGCGCAAACTGCAGACAACTCCGAATTTTTGTTTGTTCCATAAATCCATCTGTTTTTATGGCGCAATGGAAACTATACAAACGATTTGTTTGTATCTTCGAGATTGCATTGTTCAGATGTTTTGTTGTTGAACATTTGAAATTCACAACCAGTAGTCGTCGAGTAAATTGATTGCTTGTTGTAACAAATGAATGAATCTGTGTTAAGTGTGTGACAGTTCCTTAAATTATCCCAATTAATTAAAAAACCTTGATCTTGATGAATGCTTAATTCGGCAGTTACTGGAATGGGTATTAAGTTGAACAAGTCAAATTGCTGATCTTTTACTAGTGGAATAGTCACCCTGAATATAACTTGGTCTTGAGTGACTGTGCCTTCCACCTTTAACAACACATACAGTTGAAGTATGACTTCATCATTTATTGGAAGCATTAGTTCCGGTTTTAAATGAATACGCATTTGTTCGAATTGTGCTTTGAATGGATGGGCTTATCTTATTGTGTCTGGCGTCGGTGAGCATACCTAAGATTTGATTCTGAATTCGTTGCAAATTATATGCTATAATTGTTAGCTGCGTCATCAAGGTAATATACCACTGGAAGATGCGATTTGGTAGTACTGCAGATGCTATATCTTGTAATTATTGCTGTATCTGTGATAGACGAAAATTTGTTATGTTTTCGTTTCTCTTCATTATATTTATAGTTGAGTCAATTACTGATGTTTGATTTTTTAGTAAATCCAACAAATATTCTTCATTGCCTTCAACCCTTTGTACCGTTTCGTCATTTCTTCTGCAATGTTTCCGATTATATTCAATGCCGCTCTGCAATGACGATGTTTAGAAAACAATTCATCTTTCAATTTTATTTCAGCTTACGTATGCCGTACTAGAACAGGTGACGGTTTTTGGTAGTTTCCAACATATGTCTTGTAGTGCCTTTGATCCGTTGATGAACGTCTCTAGATATTGTCGGTAAGGCTCCAAATCATAGTACACTATTACATGCCAATCACTGATAGCAAGTCTTGTTGTTCCAATGCCTTCGAAGAAAATGCCTGGTTGAGATGAAAACTTTGTCACCTGAACAAGTGGAGAAGCCATAGCCAAAGGAAGTAATAGCAGCGTTATAAGCATTGTTCTTCATAGATATGCTCCGTTTGACGTCCGTTTTCTCGTTGTAGGCTCGGATAAATCAACATCAGATTCATGTTTTCTTGTCTGCTCGTTTTCTGGCATAATTGGCGCTAAATGTTGAATTGAGCGTTTGAAAACTCCTCGCTCTGTTTTCAAATCTGCTACTCGAACACATCCATCTGCTCCGGGATATAATTTTAAGACCCGCCCCAATGGTCATTGTTGTATTAGTACGTTGTCTTTCTTTAGTATCACCATAGTTCCTTCTTTAAGGTTTTTATAGGATTTTGTCCTTTTTTTGTTTTTGCTGGAGCTGTTGTAAATATTCTTCATACCACTGCTGCCAGAATGCATATTTCAATCTAGAAACTTGTTCCCATCTCTGCCCTAGGAACAGTTTTTTGTCTGACTGAGTTCTGTCGGCCTTTGCTGTTAATGGTTCTCCTATCAGGAAATACCCAGGTATGAGAGCTAAGATATCGTTTGGATGGTTTGAGATAGGTGTTATAGGCCTTGAATTCAATATGGCTTCTATCTCAACTACCACCGTTTCTAACTCTTCGTAAGATAGGGATGACGTATTCACGTTGCTTTCCAGTAGGCGTTTGGCTGATTTCACTGCTGCTTCCCATAGTCGGCCAAAGTGAGGTGATCTTGGCGGAATAAATCGAAATTCAACTCTTTATTGTTACATTCATTAACAATTTTTCCCTTTGCGTCTGTTGAAAATATTACATGCTCTAGCTTCTTTAATTTGTTAGCTGCTCCAACAAAGTTAGTGGCGTTGTCACAATGCAAGGTTTTGCATTTGCCTCGTTGACTTATAAAACGGCGTAATGCCGCCAAGAATACATCTGCAGTCAAATCGCTGACCAATTCGAGATGAATTTTGTAATGAATAGAGAACGGACCGCATTAATCGACGCCTGAATTTAAAAATCGTCGCGCTTGAGTAACTCTTAATGGTGGAAGATTACCCATGACCTGCTGCAGCATTCTTTGTTGCATTTTCTTGCCATTGTTTTGCCAATAATTATCCAAAATCTTTGGCGAGATTTAGCTAATAAGCCTTGAGCCCTTAAAAGAATTTTGACGATAGAGTCGTTGTATGGCAATAGTATTTGATGTTTTGCATCAAATGAAAGCGATGACTTTTCCAGCCGTCCACCGACTCTCATAACTGAGTGCTGGCCAATTTGATTCGGATCCATATAGATATAATGGACCATGTAACCACATACCATTGTCGAAAAATCTTTTGACGGATGTTCCTCCTGAGAGAAAATCTGCTGGATTCTCGATAGATCTGACATGTCTCTATTGAGCTGAAGATGTGTTATGTTGAATTTTAGCTACTCGGTTTGCTACGAAAGATGATGCTGTAGCGTGTATCCAATATAGAACAATTTGAGAATCAGACCACAGGAATGCTGTTGAATTTTGTAGCCTTATGTCCTTTTGAACTCTTGCTAAAAATTGAGCTTCTAATTCAGCTGTACAGAGTTCTAAACGTGGTAACGTCTGCCTTTCGACTGGTGCAACTCTTGATTTTGCACATAATAATTGGACTGTCACTTTTTTATTTTTGTGTCTAGATCTAATATATGCAGCAGCTCCATACGCTTTTCGGAAGCGTCAACAAATATATGAATTTGTTGGCTTACTGCAATTCTTCAATTGGTGACATGCCTTTTTATTGTTGCGGCCTGGAGTTTTATCAGCCCAGTCTAGTTTGCGATGCCATACCTCTTGCATAAATATTTTCCCTCGTACTACTACTGGAGCAAAAAGACCAATTGGACCAAATATTCGAGCTTAATCTGAACAGATGCGTCTCTTGGTGATGACGATGTTGGTATCAATTTGTACCTTACCACAAAGCTGATCAGATCTTGGGTTCTATGTCATATCCAGACTTTTTGTTGTATTTATTAGTCCCCAAAATTAGTCCCCAAAAAATTGGCATCAACATACAGACGGACATGGCTAGATCGATTCGTCTTTATGGGGTCTACGATGGCTCATTTAATGCGTTACAAACTTTCAGAAAAACTGATAATACCATTTCACACTATGTGTGAATGGTATATAAAAAACAACAGAGACGGCGTGATAAGAGGTTAATTATCAATTAATTTTAATCTATCATAATAAGGTGGAAGATTTATTTCGTGATCCCAATTGAGTTTCCTAAGGGCAAAGAGAAGAAACTTTTTTTTTAACTGACTCAATACGATCCTCTTGTCATATAAAATTCTGAAATCGAACGAACAAGAGATGTGATTATTGTAAAAAAGTTTGTAAGTAACAAAACTGTCTACCGAGGGTAATGTTATTTAAATAATATGTCACTATAAATGGTTTTCTGTGGTGAAACGTCATATACTTGCATTTTGAGAAATTTAGATTAAGAAAATGTTGACGACACCATGTATGTAGTGAGTTTAAATCAGTCTGCTATAAACTGTGCTGCGAAACATCAGAATATGATAACCATAATTTAACATCATCTGCATTCATTAGTGTGTGGGCATGATTAATAGGCAAAGGAAAATCATTAATAAAAATCATGAACAATATTGGGCCCAGAATATATTGGACCCTGAACACCAGAAGAAAGAAAAATAGTTTTGGACAAACAATTCTCTAATAAAACTTTTTGTGTTCTACCGGATAAGTATTTCTCAATCCAAGTAAAAAGAGACGGAGGAAACCCTATTGCTTTTAATTTGAACTGAAGTCTGTATAAATGACATCATTTTGGCAACCCGACTATTTACAACAGTGGAAAATTCTAAAAGATTAGTTGTAATAGATTTTCCTCTAACGAAACCATGTTGGAAAGAACTAACAACATACTTTAATGACTGTTGCAATTGGTCACAAATGATTTGTTCAAAGAGCTTTGTAATAGCACTCAGCTTAGTAGTACTTCTATAATTCGATATATCAGACTGTTGAGCTTCGAGACATTTCTTTGTTTTCGATTGAACACTTGAATTAATTCGAACTCTGGTAGAAGAAGTGAGTTCTAAAACGATTGATTTCAGACTAATTTATTTCATATTTTAAGCAGCCTTATGTACAATTTCTTAGAGAGTAATATTTGCAGATAAAATCATAAATTAAATTAAATAAACTATGTATTTAAAAAGGTTTTCTTACAGCTAAACCATCGGTAATTTACAGTATTGTTTATGTAGGTAATATTTATGATATGTCATAAAATGCAAAAACTACAGTGCGATAGTTGCATAGATAAGAACTATTCCTTACCTGTTTACCTATATTTCTACGTACAAGAGAAAAATGCATTTGTTTGTTTACTTATATTTCTAACAATTTGTTTAGATTAATTTTAATTTCTAATTTTAATATTTTAAGATCCTATATTCTCCCGCCCGGTTGAATATTTACTCAACCCTGGGTTAAATTAAAAGAAAACGGGGTTGACTGTGTAGAGTTGTTGGTGTTGATTGTTAGTAATGCCGGTTGTTCTACATCACGTGCGTTAGTTTTTATTACTGCTTGTTTCTTTTTTGCGATAATTAGTTTGATGACGAGAAATAACGTTGCTGCTAGTGAAAATCCAAGTGTTATGTATGAGACCTTGATTCTCCAAGTTTTCAAATGGTAATTTGAAACGATTTTGAATTTATTCTTGTAAACGTGTTAACTCATATTGGCTGTCTTGCGTGGTATTGATAATGAGGGAAGATTTTTTAGGCGATAAGATAAGTGAATTTGTTTTGACTGAATCGACAATAAGATAAACATACTGATCGTGTTGTTGAGCTATATCCAGTTACAATAATTTCTTGGATTCGAAATTCGAATTCGTACAGCTGGCGTCAAGCGTAATAATTGCTACAATTGCTCTAATTGTAGTGTAGATGCATATTCAGCGCAAACTGCAGACAACTCCGAATTTTTGTTTGTTCCAAAAATCCATCTGTTTTTATGGCGCAATGGAAACTATACAAACGATTTGTTTGTATCTTCGAGATTGCATTGTTCAGATGTTTTGTTGTTGAACATTTGAAATTCACAACCAGTAGTCGTCGAGTAAATTGATTGCTTGTTGTAACAAATGAATGAATCTGTGTTAAGTGTGTGACAGTTCCTTAAATTATCCCAATTAATTAAAAAACCTTGATCTTGATGAATGCTTAATTCGGCAGTTACTGGAATGGGTATTAAGTTGAACAAGTCAAATTGCTGATCTTTTACTAGTGGAATAGTCACCCTGAATATAACTTGGTCTTGAGTGACTGTGCCTTCCACCTTTAACAACACATACAGTTGAAGTATGACTTCATCATTTATTGGAAGCATTAGTTCTGGTTTTAAATGAATACGCATTTGTTCGAATTGTGCTTTGAATGGATGGGCTTATCTTATTGTGTCTGGCGTCAGTGAGCATACCTAAGATTTGATTCTGAATTCGTTGCAAATTATATGCTATAATTGCTAGCTGCGTCGTCAAGGTAATATACCACTGGAAGATGCGATTTGGTAGTACTGCAGATGCTATATCTTGTAATTATTGCTGTATCTGTGATAGACGAAAATTTGTTATGTTTTCGTTTCTCTTCATTATATTTATAGTTGAGTCAATTACTGATGTTTGATTTTTTAGTAAATCCAACAAAAATTCTTAATTGCCTTCAACCCTTTGTACCGTTTTCGTCATTTCTTCTGCAATGTTTCCGATTATATTCAATGCCGCTCTGCAATGACGATGTTTAGAAAACAATTCATCTTTCAATTTTATTTCAGCTTACGTATGAAGAAAGTGCTGTGCCGTACTAGAACAGGTGACGGTTTTTGGTAGTTTCCAACATATGTCTTGTAGTGCCTTTGATCCGTTGATGAACGTCTCTAGATATTGTCGGTAAGGCTCCAAATCATAGTACACTATTACATGCCAATCACTGATAGCAAGTCTTGTTGTTCCAATGCCTTCGAAGAAAATGCCTGGTTGAGATGAAAACTTTGTCACCTGAACAAGTGGAGAAGCCATAGCCAAAGGAAGTAATAGCAGCGTTATAAGCATTGTTCTCCATAGATATGCTCCGTTTGACGTCCGTTTTCTCGTTGTAGGCTCGGATAAATCATCATCAGATTCATGTTTTCTTGTTTGCTCGTTTTCTGGCATAATTGGCGCTAAATGTTGAATTGAGCGTTTGAAAACTCCTCGCTCTGTTTTCAAATCTGCTACTCGAACACATCCATCTGCTCCGGGATATAATTTTAAGACCCGCCCCAATGGTCATTGTTGTATTAGTACGTTGTCTTTCTTTAGTATCACCATAGTTCCTTCTTTAAGGTTTTTATAGGATTTTGTCCTTTTTTTGTTTTTGCTGGAGCTGTTGTAAATATTCTTCATACCACTGCTGCCAGAATGCATATTTCAATCTAGAAACTTGTTCCCATCTCTGCCCTAGGAACAGTTTTTTGTCTGACTGAGTTCTGTCGGCCTTTGCTGTTAATGGTTCTCCTATCAGGAAATACCCAGGTATGAGAGCTAAGATATCGTTTGGATGGTTTGAGATAGGTGTTATAGGCCTTGAATTCAATATGGCTTCTATCTCAACTACCACCGTTTCTAACTCTTCGTAAGATAGGGATGACGTATTCACGTTGCTTTCCAGTAGGCGTTTGGCTGATTTCACTGCTGCTTCCCATAGTCGGCCAAAGTGAGGTGATCTTGGCGGAATAAATCGAAATTCAACTCTTTATTGTTACATTCATTAACAATTTTTCCCTTTGCGTCTGTTGAAAATATTACATGCTCTAGCTTCTTTAATTTGTTAGCTGCTCCAACAAAGTTAGTGGCGTTGTCACAATGCAAGGTTTTGCATTTGCCTCGTTGACTTATAAAACGGCGTAATGCCGCCAAGAATGCATCTGCAGTCAAATCGCTGACCAATTCGAGATGAATTTTGTAATGAATAGAGAACGGACCGCATTAATCGACGCCTGAATTTAAAAATCGTCGCGCTTGAGTAACTCTTAATGGTGGAAGATTACCCATGACCTGCTGCAGCATTCTTTGTTGCATTTTCTTGCCATTGTTTTGCCAATAATTATCCAAAATCTTTGGCGAGATTTAGCTAATAAGCCTTGAGCCCTTAAAAGAATTTTGACGATAGAGTCGTTGTATGGCAATAGCATTTGATGTTTTGCATCAAATGAAAGCGATGACTTTTCCAGCCGTCCACCGACTCACATAACTGAGTGCTGGCCAATTTGATTCGGATCCATATAGATATAATGGACCATGTAACCACATACCATTGTCGAAAAACCTTTTGACGGATGTTCCTCCTGAGAGAAAATCTGCTGGATTCTCGATAGATCTGACATGTCTCTATTGAGCTGAAGATGTGTTATGTTGAATTTTAGCTACTCGGTTTGCTACGAAAGATGATGCTGTAGCGTGTATCCAATATAGAACAATTTGAGAATCAGACCACAGGAATGCTGTTGAATTTTGTAGCCTTATGTCCTTTTGAACTCTTGCTAAAAATTGAGCTTCTAATTCAGCTGTACAGAGTTCTAAACGTGGTAACGTCTGCCTTTCGACTGGTGCAACTCTTGATTTTGCACATAATAATTGGACTGTCACTTTTTTATTTTTGTGTCTAGATCTAATATATGCAGCAGCTCTATACGCTTTTCGGAAGCGTCAACAAATATATGAATTTGTTGGCTTACTGCAATTCTTCAATTGGTGACATGCCTTTTTATTGTTGCGGCCTGGAGTTTTATCAGCCCAGTCTAGTTTGCGATGCCATACCTCTTGCATAAATATTTTCCCTCGTACTACTACTGGAGCAAAAAGACCAATTGGACCAAATATTCGAGCTTAATCTGAACAGATGCGTCTCTTGGTGATGACGATGTTGGTATCAATTTGTACCTTACCACAAAGCTGATCAGATCTTGGGTTCTATGTCATATCCAGACTTTTTGTTGTATTTATCTCCGATGAGTCAGAGTTTAATACAATATCCTTATCTTCTGCATATATATTTGTTAATAGTTGGTGATGATTTGCGCACCATTTCCGTAAATTAAAACCAGCACCAGCATATGTTATAGTTTTTAATCGATAGTAGCATATGTTGTCCGTTGGTTTCTCTCTCCACGTAATCTTTTGATGATGTCAGATCAGCAGGATTG
This sequence comes from Leucophenga montana, assembly GCA_035044765.1. Lineage (NCBI taxonomy): Eukaryota > Metazoa > Arthropoda > Insecta > Diptera > Drosophilidae > Leucophenga > Leucophenga montana. Next base: position 20,635 of record JAWNNQ010002011.1, on the reverse strand, counting down.
ATCAATATTTGCCTATACATTTTTTCTATGTCGGCAGTGAATACATATTTATGCATTCTAAAACGTAGCAAAATTGAAAAAAGTTCAGTTTGTATAGTAGGTCCTGCATGTAAAATGTCATTCAGTGATTTGCCTGATGATGTTTGTGAACTGCTCAAAAACTGCTCGTAATTTCGTTGTGGTACTTTCTGGTCTTAGAACGCAGTGATGTGGCATAAAATAATGTTTAGACGGTATTTCGCCATTCTGAAATTTTTTCATATGACCAAGCGATTCGTACTCAGTCAAAAATTTACTATATTTGCTATGAAGAGCTTGATCCTTTTGAAGCCTTTTTTCGAGTAGCAATCTCTTCTAGTAGCAATCTCTTGTGAATCTCCGAGAGCATTTACGTTGTCAGCATTTTGAACGAAATGTTTTTCGCACTGAGACTGCACGGCTGTTCGATGAGGGTACTCCGCATTTAAATCGTCTAACTTCCAAAAGCGTTCTAAAAGTTCATCAGTCGTATAAACGGCACACGTCGCTCCTCCGTACCCAGAAGTTTTCACCTTTCCAATAACCACCCAACCCAACTTCGTATTTTGAAGAATTGGTTTATTTGAACAAAAATAAATTGGTCAGGTTTCATCAGATCATGGTAGAACTCTGCACCAAGTAAGAGATCAATTTTCTCAGGTTGATTAAATCTGGTATCAGCTAGCTGAAGATGTTCTGGCAGCTGACAACAATCTTTATCAATGAATTGTGTCGGCTGATCATTTACTATGCGTGGAAGAATAAATGCTTCAAGTCGGGTTGATAAATCACTAGTGAGTGAGTTTAAGATGATTTCATTTTTCCACCGATATCTTCAATGTGTAATGACGAATTTGAAGTTTTAATGGCTAATGATTTAACAACTCTTTCAGAAATCAGATTTACTTGTGAACCTGAATCTAATAGTGCATGGAACTCGCCAGTTAAACTATTCTTGCCTTCAATCTTCACTCGAGCAGTAGCTAAAAGTACATAATCTTTTGCTTTCTCGTTATTAAGTGCAACCACTACTTTTGGCTCTGTCAAATCACTTTTAGGCTCTAGATACAGCAATGTACAATTTCTCCGACTGCACGTACTGGCTTTATGATCGTTATGGAAGCACTTAACACACAGCCGTTGCCTTTGCACCCAATTTAGTCGATCTGCCGCAGATTTCTTCAAAAACTGTTCGCAGCGATATATCGGATAGCCTGCTTTTTCACAAAATTTGGAACTAACTGATTTTGCTGTTGCAGCTGTCGTAATCTTCTTGATTTTTTCACTTTGACTATCCTTTCGCCCAATCGCTTCCAATGTTCTGAATCGTTGTTTCAAAAAGATGATAAACCCAGTCAATGGCTGAAGATCTTTTGTATTCGGCAAAGATTGTTCATATAGCATATGGTTATGTTTGTTGAGCATCTTTGTATATACATAAGTATCAAGAGAGTTAGTCCAAACTCCAACAGGGGGATCACATTTTGGTGCACGTGCCGTAACTGTTGGATAATTTGGAAAGTGCGACTATAACCTCCAGAGTGGTGGCCCTTGGAAGCAAGATATCAGTACGGTCATGTCTCTGCTGTTGACTTGGCTGACATAGTCGGGCGAGGGAAAGTAAATTCCCTTCAAGGTTGGATAAAGTCCTACAGTGTGAGATTCCACTGGTGTGGTTCTCACAATGTAGCTATGTGCATTCAACTCCAAGGAAACTAATCCGCAAATCTAAGGTGGAACAGCATATGCCGAGGGATGAATGGTTAGAGGGCACAGTCGCGCCAAATTGTATGGTGACTGAGGTCAATATGGACTTAGTCATGCAGCCTTCGGGGACGGCACTCCCTAATGTCAGTGGAGAGCTATCAGAGGAAATTCTGTCCTCTGATTCCGATTCAGACAGGACGATTGTGGCCGTATCCCAAATCGTCATTCCAGACGACAGTGCACCCCAGCACACAAGTAAACCTGGCTCTGGTCCAGGTTTCACTATTTTCTCCTCTAAAGAGAGTCGTCGCTTCAAACAAGCACTGGCTAACGGCTACTCGAGGGAAAAAGCCATCGAGTACGCCAAAGCTACAGATGGACGGGCTCTAAAGAGAGTCCGTTCGGAGGAGAATTCCCCTGGAATTCACCCCACTAAAAAATCCAAAGGAACAGTGAAAGCTTCATATAGCCGTGTAGCGAGTAGCGTTAAGGTTTCTTTTCGGCAGACAATAAAAACTGTTCTCTTATCGATGTCACAATCGAACGTTCAATGGATGAGGTGAAGCCAGAATTCGAGGGGTGTATTCCCCGTACGAGTTGGCTTCTTCTTGTCTGTTCGAATAACGAGACAGCAACATGGGTTAAAGGTAACCTCAGTCATATAAGGGAAAAGGAGAACTTCAACTTAAAACTATTGGAGGAAAGTTTCCACAGACACATTTGGTTCGTGGTTATTTTCCCCACAGTGCATTACTCACTAATGAGAAGGTTCTGGCGACCATTGGGGCCCACAACAAAATTTCAACCGCGCTGTGGCGTGTGGCAACTACAGCTGCTTATATCAGTAGATGACCAGGGGGCCATCGCGACGGCCTTAGGTACACCTGCTAAACAGGTTTCGCGGAAGGTGGAAGGACCTTCCAAAAGGCTGACGAAGCAGCCAACAGCTAAGTTCTCACCGGCATCTGGCCCAACAAGGAAAGCGACGCCTAAACAGGGTCCCTCACCTAGATGGACTCGGGAAAAGGGATCCCGAGCGGGCAAGAAGGAGAGCCTTGTCCGGAAAAACATCGGAGATAGCAAATGAGCACCACAAGGGTGCTCCAGGCGAACCTGCAACACGCCAAAGGGCCAAAGAGCCAACGGCCACAGTGTGCAGTCTCTTCGCCTAGAGGGAGACCACCCTGGCTCTCATTCAAGAGCCTTGGGTGGTGTGTGGCAAAATCCGTGTACTTAACTGCAAAACTGGTAACTTAATCTACGATCACTCTGCAGAACTGCCCCGTACGTCAATTCTAATTGATAAAAAGATCAATTCCTTTCTACTAACAAATTTATTTCTAGACATTTAACAGATGTGTTAGTGGATATTACCACAGGAGTAGCCTCCCAGAAAATTGTCCTGGCCTCAGCCTACCTCCCAGGAGATGAACAAAATATACCACCACTTGAGGTGCAGCGGCTAGTGGAGCACTGTCGCACCCACAACAGGCAGATCATTGTTGGCTGTGATGCCAATGCACATCACATCGTCTGGGCAGCAATGGCACCAACCACAGAGGTGAGTACCTCTTAAATTATTTAATGAGATCCCAGCTCGTAGTTGCAAATATAGGTTGTAAGCCTACATTTATAACAACAGCTAGACAAGAGGTTCTAGATCTCACCCTAACTAGTAGATGTGTTATGAACTTCGTTTGGAATTGGCGAGTTTCAAACGAACTTTCTCTCTCTGACCACAAACATATTCGCTTTGAAATTCCGGGGGCTTCTGATATCCTCTCTAAACTACCTGGCAATCGTACAACGAGCTCGTAGCATCAAAAGTTGGCGGAGTCCCGCGCAGCATTAGCTCAACTTGTGAGCTGGAGCTGGCAGAGGACCTGCTAAACGAGACATTACTGAGCTCTTAGCACGATAGAACTGCTACATGTCCAGTCCGCATGAAACAGAAGGTTCCATGGTGGACTGATAAGTAAGCGGCCATGCGACGAACGGTTAGCAAGCTTTTCAACCGTGCGAAAAGATTCGGTAGGTGGGATGAATAAAGGACATACCTAACCGAGTATAACAAGCTTATACATCAGTGCAGTGTCATCGGTCTACCTCCGCTGCACATTTTTATTCAATCCTCAGCAGCATTAGTGGCTCTGAGATTTCAGACTGTAGACAGTCGGACGCTAGGTGAACTGGATCACTCTAGTATCCTTAAACTTATCCCTGGCATCGAAATCAGCAACGTTTCAGATTGTTTGTCCACGGAACTGCGTTTCGGCAGACGCTTCTCAGTTCTTCTTCCCAGTCGATTACACTGGGAGAGGGGCAGCTCTGGTACTGGACCATCTACGATCAAATGGTTCAGTCATGGTTCACTTACCGATACGGGAAGAGGTGCGGGTGTCTTCGGACCCAACACTAGGATATCTATTGCCATGGGTGCCTGGCCCACGGTTTTTCAATCTGAGGTCCACGCCATCGATGTCTGCGCCCGACATCTTTTGGATAAAAGTCCCAAAGCGGCAAATATAACCAATCATTCAGATAGCCAAGCGGATATTAAAGCATTTTCCTCTTGGAACTTCTCCACGAAACTGGTTCTTCGATGTTACGACATCCTCCAACAACTGGCAATCGGCTGTAAAGTCGCTATTTGTTGGGTACCATAAGGGAATGGAGGGCAACGAAATTGCTAATGAACTAGCTAGGACTGGTCTAGAGCCTATTTGCAGACTTAGCTGGGCTAAATCAAAATCTTTCACTGCCTCCCGGTACTGGATACAATATCCTGCTCTACGGCAGGCCAAGCTACTAACCCGTCCTATATACCCTAAAACCAACGCATATCTTAATAGATCTGACTTGAGGTTGCTTTTGGGCTACCTCACCGGCCATCATCCACTGAGATATCACTTAAACAAACTAGGTCTCTCCTCAGAAACAGAGTACCCGTTTCCGTTAGGATGGCCCTCAAACGTTCTAGCTCTGACACTGAGTCTTAGGTAGCGTTACTGGCTGATTGAGCCTGTTTCGCTGTGACCACTTGCTTGTCATGCGGCTCCGGCCCAGGCACTACGTCACGCACTGGTTATAGTTATGGTAAGTCAATATTAATATTTCGTAATGCTGCCTGGGTTTCCTTATTTGTGTCATGTAAATCCTTAATTTGGGTAGCTTCATTTGATTTCAATGAATGATCCACTAATTTCTAGAATAAAACGGAAGTTATGATACGTTTGTTATCGAAACGATCTCTTAACATTGTCCAGGCTGAATCATAATTTCCCTGGACAATGTTAAAAGATCTGTCGATGGAATGTGAATGAGACGCTCTGCTTCGCCTGAAACGTTTGCCTTCAAATACCTCATATTTTCTATTGAAGACAATTGCGACTCATGTATCATTTTCTTGAAGATAACATGAAACTATTGCCATTTTGTATAGCCCCCTTCAAATTTTGGGATGACAATTTTTGGTAGTTGGATTGTCGATGCAGATTGCTGTGGCACTATTTTTGCCGATCTTTGAATCCATGTCGTATCCATATTCTTATGGATTTTGATGAAATCCGCAGATTTCGAAATGCAGTGTTTCTATTAAATTCCAGAACCGATCATTTGATGTCGTATTTTAATTTTGTTGCTCTATGTGTATGGACAACTATGCTAACATAGTATTTTGTCTTCTAACCAGTAAAAGCTACCAATTTTTCGTATTTTCTGTTAATTTTGAAATGGAATCTGAAAATTACTCAGTGCATATTTTATGCATGTCTTCAAAATATTGATTTTTGAAGTAGTGTTGCTCCTGGTATTTAATTATATCATGATGATTTTTTATCTCTGGTTGACTCTTCGATCCTGAGAGCCTTTCTTGTACTTCTTTACAAGAGCCGAATTCTCTTCTCCAAGTCTATTTTGCTCGGAAAACAGAAATTCAATGGTTGCTCTTTTCTGTATTTTTCTTTTATTACTTCCTGGTGTCTTGACCCGTTGGAGGATTTTTATTTGTCCAAAGACAAGCTATGCCTCTTTATCACAGCAGGGAAGTGGTCAAAAGATGCCAAAAGTAATGCGCACGCAAATTTGAGCTTAAGTCAATCTTGACCTTTATTTTTTTATTTTGTCCTTTATAGGGATTTTTTGTCCTATGTCGGTATCCTATGTCGGTATTTTGCCCTTTATTATATTGTCCTTTGTTGGAGTCACCAAATGAGATCCTTTTTAAATTAATGACGAATTTTGAGTCCAATTTGTGGACGTGTTATTTGTCCAACTTGTGGACAAATGATGAACGTTGAGTAAGAATAGTTCCCTAAACATTCGTAGAAATCACTGAGCACATGAACTTAGAGATTTTGTTTCATTTTCGTTTGGAAACTTGAATTCATTCGAACGCTGGAAAAAGAAGTGAGTTCAAAAACGATTGATTTCAGACTAATTTATTTCATATTTTAAGCAGCCGTAGATACAATTTATATTTAAAAATGTTTTCTTTGAGCTAAACAATCGGTAATTTACAGTATTGTTTATGTAGGTAATATTTATGATATGTCATAAAATGCAAAAACTACAGTGCGATAGTTGCGTAGATAAGAACAATTCCTTGCCTGTTTGTTTACCCACTACGTGCTGAAAATGCGTGGGAAAACGCAAGATTAACAAGAAGAAAATGCATTTTGTTTGTAACGATATGAGCAATGTGCGATATTTCTACGTGCTGAAAATGCGTGGGAAAACTCAAGATTAACAAGGAGAAAATGCATGTTGTTTGTAACGATATAGCAGAACTGTAGAAATTTGTTTAGATTAAATTTAATTTTTAATTTTAATATTCTACACTTTCTATCCTTTTTATGTAAAGGGATAATAAAAACTCTTTCCAAAGAAATGGAAATTAACATAACTTTGTGGATAGATTAAAAAGAATGAATAAAGGAAAACAAATGGAGCTAGAACATTGTTTTAGTATGCAACTGGGAATATTATCAGGGTCAGGCACGAAAGAGAATTTAATTGATAAAAGACAAGTCAATATATTTTGGATGGAGATAGCGGGAGGAGATTAAAGTCATATGATGTGATGCTGTAGGGATATGAGAAACTAGGATTAACAGAGCTATAAGAATACGTACTTTGGAAAAAGTCGGCAAATAAATCTGATATAGCCGAATCAGAAGATGCAACTGCACCATCAAGAAATAATTGCGAAAGATACGCTAAAGTATTACGTTTCGTTATAACGAAATTGAAAAACGATTTTTTATTGTGGCGCATGTTTCGTTTAACTTTTATTAAATAATCTGCTTAACTCCTTTTATTTAATGCGTTAAAGTCAGAACGAGCGACACATAGGTAGGCAAGGAAGCAGAGTCCCTAGACACTCCCTGGAGCTAGAACAGGCAGTAAACGACTTGAATGTTGGAATCATTCTGTCATTTGAGAGCGCATGCCCTTTAAGATAGTCGTGAAAGTGACGCTCCATGGTGGAACTATCGCCTACAAAGACTTAATGCAAGTGTTAGAAGGCTTTACAATGTAGCCATAAGGACGAACGGATGGGAGGTGTATACCACAGAGCTCACAAGCTATAATAAAGAAATAAGGAAAGCCAAGCGTAGAAACTATAGAGCTTTCTGCGAAGGGATCGTCAATACTGCGTCTGCAGTCCGAATATTTCGGGCAATGGCTAAGACACAGACTGACGCGAATATCTCACTCCGTCGACCGCATAACTCCTATACTGATAGTGAAGAACAAAGAATTCAGCTATTCCTGGATACCCATTTCCCAGGTGGTTCATGTGGTCTACTCCTACAAGAAAAGTCGCATGTAAGAACTAATAGGGTGAATATACTATTTGCCAAGTCTGTGATAAGTGAGGAAAAACTAACTATATCTACCTTTAAAGAATTCAAATCACCAGGAGTATATGGAATATTTCCAGCGCTACTACAGAACGGGTTTACAGAATTACCCCCAAAACTTCAGAAGATCATGACCAGTAGCCTGGCACTGGGTCATATCCCAACCCCTTGGAAAAGGGCCAGGGTTGTCTTTATCCCTAAGGTGGGGAAAAAGATGCAACCCTACCCGAAACATTCAGACCTATCAGCTTAACATTTTTGTTAAAAAAAGTGTAGAAAGTGATAGACAAGCACATTCGTGGAACAGTATTGCATCGGAGACCGTTACACGGAGACTAACATGCATACAGGGCGGGAAAGTCGACTGACACCGCACTGTTGAACATGACGGGAGCAATAAAGGCATCCCTTGAAAGGAAGGAGATCACCTTATGTGCCTTTCTGGACATAGATAGTGAATTGGATACACTCATTAATGAGAACAAGAACAGCTGATACTGGAGTGAATGGTACCAGCAATAGGGTAACAGTAAAGGGTTGCCCACAGGGGCGAGTACTGTCTCCCCTTCTATGGAGCCTAGTCGTAGACAGCCTTCTATGCAGATTAACCGAAAATGGGATAATAGCAAGTGGGAAGTTTGAAGAGACACTCTGTGAAATAATCAACAGAGGACTCAAAATCACACAAGATTGGTGCGTTATGGTAGGACTTAACATTAACCCTGCCAAAAAGACCATTGTACCAATCACTAGAAAGCACTCGGAGGGGTACCAGTAGAGCTTAGCAATAAGGTTAAATATCGGGGGGTAACGCTAGAGAGTAAGCTCCTATGGAAAGCACACATGGAAGAGACCATAGGGAAATGCAGAAAGGCAATACTTGTATGCAGAAAACTGGCCGGCAAATCTTGGTGGTGCAACCCGAAGAACATGCTCTGGTTCTACAACATGGTAGTGAAGCCAATGCTACTATATGGCATAGTCGTGTGGGGAGAAAGAACAAGCCAGGTGACAGCCACTAGGGCACTCAACTCCCTACAAAGACTAGCGGGAGCCTTCATCACAGGGGCAATGCGCACGTGCTTAACAGTATCATTGGAAGCTTTTTTTGGATTTGTCACCACTCCATCTAGAAATTGAATACAAAATAAAAGAAACACTTCTAAGACGGGGAGAATAAGGTTACCTCGGAGATCTGTCAGAAACGCCTCCATACAAGGGTGCAACTCTAATATACATACCTTGAGACGAAATGACACAGAGGAACTTATTTGATCGGAATTTTATCATTAAATGATCTGACAAAAAATCGTGGACGTCTGAGAATGCATACGTATCAAAACCACACACCATCATGTGGTATACGCATGGATCCTTGACAGAAGAGGGAGTAGTAGGCCCTAGGACTCACTACTGGGAGTCGCTGGGAAAACACACCAGTATCTTCCAAGCAGAGATGTGCTCCATAATTAGATGTACACAATTCAACCTAGATAGAGGTTACCACAACTGTGATATCGCTATTCTCTCAGATAGCCATCAGCGTTGAAAGCACTTAACTCCAACGTAGTTAAGATAAAGCTGGTGCTCGAAGCAAATGGTCTATTGGAAAAACTAGGCGAACTCTGCTGTGGGTGCCTGGTCATAACAATATTCCGGGTAATGAACAAGCGGACAAGCTCAAGAATGCTAACAGGCTATCAGGCCACTGTAGACTAAAGAAACATTTATGTGTATTGGGGATACATAACTCACCCGAATGCAGATTCTGTGACCATGAAGAGGAGACCCCTCTTCAAATTCTTGATGAATGTGAAGCTGTAGCTAGAAGCAGACTGCAAGTGCTAAGTAATCACTTTATTAGAAAGGAGCAACTGAGAAGTCTGGATCCTAGGAAAGTACTAAGATTCATTCAACATATAGGCTTAGGGCAGGTCATCTAACTCAGTAGGACTAACAATAAACCTTTTAGGTTGCAGTTTCATGTGTCCCCATCATAAATAAATAATCGTTTATATTTTTAAATAAGCGCGACTTAATATTTTTTACTCAGTAAAGGCTACATAAAAATCAAGGCTGTTATTTTGCTGCAATATGGAGAATAGTGACTGGAATGCATCTTTCAATATAACTGAGAATGATGGAATGAAAAATATTCATTGTTAATTCAATATCTGAACAGCGCTCGAAAGCAGACTAATCAGTATTGAAAAGTAAGTGATAAAAATTTACATAGTCAGTTTTTCTAAAAAATCTGACACGTTGAAGAGCTTTATTTAGGTCATTTGAACGATAAATACAGTCAAGATGAAAAGAGACTTCCAAAGTTGGATGGTGATTATCATCAGGCATTGTAATAGGAGGAATCCTATTAATAAGTACATCAAAACCAGTATCAACAAAAACAAGATCAGAAAGTTTTCCCGAGCTGTTGCGAACATTATTACACCGTTGCGTAGACAATTCAAAAAAACTATTAAGAAACTCATTCTTTACAGCTGAAATCAGCATATAAGTATCAATTAAATTTGACCCTCTAATATTGGGTAGATTAAAAAAGTGATAAAAATTTACATAGTCAGTTTTTCTAAAAAATCTGACACGTTGAAGAGCTTTATTTAGGTCATTTGAACGATAAATACAGTCAAGATGAAAAGAGACTTCCAAAGTTGGATGGTGATTATCATCAGGCATTGTAATAGGAGGAATCCTATTAATAAGTACATCAAAACCAGCATCAACAAAAACAAGATCAGAAAGTTTTCCCGAGCTGTTGCGAACATTATTACACCGTTGCGTAGACAATTCAAAAAAACTATTAAGAAACTCATTCTTTACAGCTGAAATCAGCATATAAGAATCAATTAAATTTGACCCTCTAATATTGGGTAGATTAAAATCACGTAAAACAGTAAGATGACCTTTTTCACGTAAAAGAGTAGCGATGTGTGAAATCGCAGCGGCATGCTGACAGTAGTTTTAACACATACCAATACCAATTTTCTCACACAACAGAGACGATTTGACTGCTATAGGAACGCCACAACCAGAACGATTGTCACGATCTTTTCTAAATAAACTATAATTACCATTAAATAACTTAGTATTGAGAATGTGTGTTCGAAGCCAAGTTTCAGTAAAGACAATGATGTCAGCAATTAAAGAAAAACTATTAAGATAAACATTACTAAGCTTAGTTTTTAACCCTCTCACATTTAGATAATGAATTAGGAAAGAAGTGGAACTTAGTTTTTTGGCACAGAAGTTGAAACAGAGGATCCTGTACAGGGGTACGTTTACTTTTATAGACGTAATCATGCACAACAATACCAACAGGCCAAAAATTGGGAGATAAAATGGTTGCGAAAATAAACACAGGAAAAATTACCTTAAAAGAGGAAATATAACGAGAGTAGGAGAAGTTAAATTTGAATGTTTGAACTATTTTTTTTTTTTTTAATGTTTTTATATAACGCTTTTTTTCTATAAATCGTTTAAAACTATCAAAATGGATATTTATTAAGGTAAAGAATTTATCTCAAGGTGCGTTCAGACCAGAAACAAATGCTGTTTCTTACAGATCATCTAGATTTCAAAACATGAGTTTTTGTAGATTCTGTTCGATTTTCGAAATTCGAAGGTATTTTTTATAAAGATAATTAAAATCTATCATTTACTAATTGCCGTATGACACACGAAAACTATAATCATATTGCTTCCCCTTGACATACCAATTTATTCAAAAGCTTATGGTATCCCGACATACATAAAGAAGAATTGGATTGACAAATTAAAGATATGATGCAGCAAAGAATAATACGACATTCTAGTAGCCCCTATAATAGTTTATAATGGGTAGTTAAAAAAAATTTGATGCTTCAAAAAAGCTAATTAGGGAAAGAATCGAAAACCGTTTTCCTATACCAAATATGAATGAAATATTCGACAAATTGGGAGGCTGTACAGTGTTTTCTACTTAAGACCTTCCAAAATATGTAATTTGTAATTAATGACGCTAGCAATTATGCATTAAGTGCAATTCTAATGCAAGATGAAAAGGTTGTTTGCTAAGAAGGTCGTATATTAAAAGTACGCGAATTAAACTGAAGCACTATAGAAAAAAATGGGCTACAAAGCACTTTAAATATTATTTATGGCCGTATGACACACGAATACAATCAGCAAATTGTTTTCCCCTTCATTGCTGTTAGAGCAGATCAGAACATAGACAAAGCAAAAATTCTACAGGTGCGATAGGTTGAAATATAGATTCATTAAAAAGTGAAACGAAAACCAAAAAGGAAAACAAACAGCAAAAATACCGTATTAAAATGAAAATCTATGCGAAAGATAACGCATCACTGTACTCAAAAATGACAAAGTACAAAAGTTCGCCAAAAAAATTGTATTTATCTACATTTTTATGGTGTTTTGTGTTATTTCTTCATTCGGTCACTAATTACACAAAAATTGTATTAGTGCACAATAAAACTAGAAAAAATAACAATAATGAATGATGCAAAGACAGTTGCTTTAGCATATTATGCGCAAATGGTGAATACTCTCAATACATGCATTTTTAAAATGCTTTTCTCTATTGATTCTGTATATTTTAATAAAAACATAAACAAAAGTCACGTGTGACCCATACGAGTCGATGTGAAAAATGTTGCTGTATGTTTATAGCTATCCTTTTCGCATGTCTCTTTCGTGGTTCAAATACCAGAGCATTGAAGGGGAAAACAATTTGCTGATTATTATTCATGTGTCATAAGGCTATTATATGAGTGAACGATTCTAAACAATTTAAAAGAACCAAATTTGAAATTTTGATTTAATTTTTATTTAGGGAATAATATTAGGGAATGCATTAGCAGACGGACTTAGCAGAATCGTTAGAAGGCAGACTGAAACAAATGAGGGAGACTGAAATGAATTTCCTACGGGCGTACTTGACTGATAGTCGGTTGTAGAGCCACCTAATTAAGTAAGAAACTAAGTAAGTTATTTGATAATAAACTATTTGACGCGAAAAATAGAGTTCTGAGTCTTTTTCCGCTTATTGAAGATTTTTTTATATTAAATTTTAAGTGAAGGAACACAAATTAAAGAAAGCACGTTTGGTTACATTCACTTGCAAAAACAGAGCCGAAAACTAAAATTAATTGCTTGTCAAAATAATTTTTCCTAAACAAAAATTGCTGTCTGCTTACATTTTTATCAGAAGAACGAGAAGAAAAATTTACCGTTATCTTACACAGTTCAAGAAAACATAAGCCGATAGTCAAAAAAAGGATTTGTCCAAATAATTGTGCCCGTGACTGTATGTAAACAACTATTCAAAATTATTGATATCAAATAAAAATCGTCTTGACTAGGGCAAAATCAAGTGACGAAAGCCTTTTTGTGAGTTTTTGTGAGTTGCATTCACAAAATGTCTGATATATATTTTGAGACGAAAGATATTTGTATTGTTTCAATTGATTGAATATGTAATTAAGCGTTCGTCATGCTGCGGTGTAGTGGCGAATTTTACAATCAATCCCAACAATACTAATGAAAAATAAAAATCTTTCGTCATAAAATTGAGAGCACAAGTTTGGCGAGTTGCAGGTTTCGTCACTTGGTTTTTACTTCGTGAAGAGTTTTTTTTTATTTGATACAAGTATATTATATACAAGTATAATATTACCAAATATGTATATTCAAACATAAATCCTTTAGACTTGCTTGAGTGTAATCTATATCAAAGCCATAGTTATACGAAAGATAGCTTTTTAGCCCACATTTGAAAGCATTTAATATTATTTCTAAGCAATTCTTACGTTTAGAAGAGTTTCAAAAGCTTTGTCAATTGGAGCAATGTCATCTATGGCTATTCTTGTTATACAGTTGTATCGATATTCTTCAACTCCAACAATGCCATCGCTATTAATATCCAGTAGTTTGAAATTTGATTCGATAAATGCCTTCATAGCCTAAAATATAAGAAAAAAAAAAATTAGTTTCTAATATCTATACATAATATAAAACAGTAGCACCTTCGCTAGTTTCAAAAAATATACTGAGGTTTTTCATCTGTTTTTTACCAATAGATTTACTAGTTCACGGGGAAGGTTAAGGTATTTAATTTTTTAACATTTAGTGAAAAAATGGGTGATGCAAACCAAGCTCGATATATCACTTCAACTATTTGGACGACCTTTATAAAATTTGCACTGTGAGTTGCAGTCGATCAGGATAAGATTATAGACTTTATAATTTGAAGAAAAGTAGCGGTGTTACGTTCCAAGTAAAAGGAAACAAATTCGCAGTATCTCAGCAAATATTTTCCCGATTGTAATGAAATTATTACAATGTGTTGCTATACTTACTTACTTACTAAGGTGGTTCGGCCGCACACCATTCGGTGAAATGCGCCAGTCGCAGGCCATTCGGACCTTCTTCAGATCATCATAGACTGACGCCTTCCACCAATCAAGTTCAGGTAGCCATCATAAACCATTAGTGCTTGAGCTTCGGTGTTCATCTGAATGAGGTCACCAGCCCAGTCTATATGCTGGAATTTAATGTGCTGGATTATGTCAACCTCATCATACAGCTCATACAGCTCTAAGGAGACCAAAAAACTTACGAAGAATCTTTCTCTCGAACACCCGAAAGACGCTGAATTCGTTGAAGTTAGGGTCAATGCATCTGCGCTATACATCAGGACCGGGACTATCAGTGTCTTCTAGATTTTTATCATCGTGCTTCGAGAGTGGACTCTACTTCTAATTTGCTTGCTGAGCCCAAAGTAGCAGCGATTAGCAATCGCTATTCTTCGTCTGACGTTGTTGTCACTGGTAATTTCTGTTCCCAGATAGACGAAGTTTTCTACAACATTGAAGTTGAAATTCTCCAGACTGTCCAAGATGGGCTGATGGTCTGTGAATGGACAACAAGTACTTCGCTTTACCTCATTCACCTCTAGGCTTATGAGACGTGACTGTTTCTCAATCACCGAGAAGGCGCTGCGAACTCGCCGTTCGTTCGTGGCGATGTTGACAATGACATCAGCATACGCGAATAGCATCACTTCCTTATAGAAGATCGTGCCCGACCGTTCTACGTGTCGAAAGGTTTGGAGAGCTTTGTTCCTACTATGACGACTCTTTGGGTGTGTGATAACGTCAAATGCAAAGACGAACGGTTTTTGTTGGGGTACCAAGTTCAGATAGGGCGTTGAAATGCCTCTTTCTGAATGTCGAAAAAGGCCTTATAATCGACTAATAGGTGGTGCGTATCTTTGATGTACTCACCGATATTTTCCAGGATTTGTCGTAAAGTGAATTTGGTCATTGGTCGACCTCTTTGGTCTGAAGCCATTTTGATACTGGCCTATCAGTGATCTGTGTATGGCTTCCGTCGTTTAAGCAGTAAGCGGGACAGAATTTTGTATCCAATTAAAGGAGGCGGTAGTTAGCGGGGTCTCAGTTCTTGCACATAGGACAATCCAATCGATCGGCAATCATTCGTCGGATCATATTTAGCATAAGAGTTGGAGCATACGCATTACCAACTCTCCGTCACCTGTCTTGAATAACTCAGCTGGCAGCTCATCGGAGCTTGCCGTTTTCTTATTCTTTAGCTGTTTAATTACTGAGTCGACCTCGTTATAATCCGTTGGCTTTGCAAGAGAGCCAGCAACAACCATCTCAAAATTCTTAAGATCACGACTTTCTTGTTCCTTTTCTTGCGTCTGAAAAGGCGTTTTTTCTCACTCCGTTTCTTACGATATAGCTCACTAACAGATGGCGATGCTCCAGACTACAGAGTTTGTTTGTAAGCGGCGTCTTTCTCTGCAGTAGCTTGGCGACACTCCTCGTGACTGTGGAAATCTGGTGCTACTGCTTACAATGTTCTGACCTGCGACGAAATCGATTAACATCTGTAGATAGCATCGCGAAGGCTAAATTTTTCGAATGTTAGGTAAAAGATTCCCTCTTTCCCAATTTTGGCAATGAAATCGACAAGCACGATGTATGCACCAGCTGGATATATGCTACAGTCCTATGGAGGGACAGGTCAATTCAGGTGCATATCCTAAAACATGGTCCTCAAATCGCCTGTACCAGCGCTGCGCCACTCCAGAATTGCCATGCGTTCGTTTTCACGTCGTTATGACTGTTGTTCGTTTGATAATTGATCGTAGCTTCTTTGTGTACTTAGAGCACTTCGCGTAGATCGACCAATGTTACTACGACGTCCTGCAGATATTTTTGAATTTAGTGCGTTACACATATTATATATATATATATATATATATATATATATATATATATATATATATATATATATATATATATATATATATATATATATATATATATATATATATATATATATATATATATATATATATATATATATATATATATATATATATATATGATATATATATATATATATATATATATATATATAGATATATATATATATATAGCTATATATATATAGCGCTATATATATATATATATATATATATATATATATATATATATATATATATATATATATATATATATATATATATATATATATATATATATATATATATATAATATGTGTAACGCACTAAATTCAAAAATATCTGCAGGACGTCGTAGTAACATTGGTCGATCTACGCGAAGTGCTCTAAGTACACAAAGAAGCTACGATCAATTATCAAACGAACAACAGTCATAACGACGTGAAAACGAACGCATGGCAATTCTGGAGTGGCGCAGCGCTGGTACAGGCGAACTGCGACTACAACGATTGGCCACTATGCGGATAAGAAAACGAATATCACGTAATCATGCATCAGATTTGAGTCGAAATTTAAGCCAGTTGGATAGCAGAAATCGTATGCAAATTACAAGAGCAATGGCTTTATCATCATTTAATCGACTTGCCTTGGAAATATGGATAAGGAATGGACATATTGTCATGCGCTCAAATTTAAAAAGAAATCTATTGAACTCACCACCAGAGCCAAAACGTTAATGGATGGCAACACCGCAGAGTCAAAATTATTTTTGAAAAAAAAATAAGAACATTTAATAGTTGCTTCAAAATGACATCATTTGCCGCAAACATTATTACTAAAACGGATGGCCAAGGAAATACATTTAATTCTATATTCAAGATTCAGGGGAAATAGCAAAGCGAACTAGGGATGAGTGGACGTGTTTCTCCTCTGATCCTTTTAAAATTACTTTTTTAATGTGTTTATCAAACTATAAATTAGATTGTTAAGCTACTGTCCCACGGTTTGCACACTGAGTAAATATTTGCTCACAAAATGTGTATCTGTATTTGCTTTATGCGCTCAAATGTGCAAATGGCGTGCACAGAGTGGTCTGACAATTTGCTTACTTTGCCCCAAAGTAGTAAATTTTCAGGCCTGTGCAAATGCGTTAAATTTTCTCATATTTGTAAACGCATGACAGGGTGGTCCGACGGTTTGCACATTTGATTTAAATAAAAAATTTGAGTCATTGTGAACAGCTGATTCAGTTTTCGGCGCTAGTAAAAGGAAGAACTTCAATTCACATTTTTAATTAAAATTAAAGTTAGCAATGGAAACTACTACTAAGTTTGTGCCAATCGACTCGCAACCACTGACGACAGGCGTGTCTCAGTCGGAGACCCCCAAAAAACGCATACAAATCCGGCCGAAGGTCAAGACGGACTTGAGTCCCAGCCACATTGAGCTGGAAGAGCGCCCCAGTTTGTGGGACAAAAGTTGCGCGGAATGCAAACTTCCAAAGACGTCAGCTTGGGAAAAAGTTGAACTGTGCCTTCCCAATTATGGATAAAGAGAATGCCGGGAAAAATGGAATAATCTCCGTGTTTCTTTTAATGCTAACTTGGCGAATTATCGCAGCAGGAAGTCTGGTTAAGCCACAGATGAGAACATGCCTATAACTTGGAGGTATTTCAAGGCAATGTTGTTTTTGGAGTCCGCCAATGCTCATCAGAACACCGCATCTGTATCTTCAATGCCATTGGTGAAATTTGTGGCTACATTTTTCGAATACTGTTTAATGTTTTTTTCATGTAATTAAGACGAATGCTGTCACAGATGAATATATTTTGGGCGAATTGGAAGTGGAGG
This sequence comes from Leucophenga montana, assembly GCA_035044765.1. Classification (NCBI taxonomy): domain Eukaryota; kingdom Metazoa; phylum Arthropoda; class Insecta; order Diptera; family Drosophilidae; genus Leucophenga; species Leucophenga montana. The sequence continues at coordinate 2,905 of JAWNNQ010002011.1, read as the reverse complement.
CGGCCACTAGTTCGTCGCCGATTTCCCGGGGAGCCCAGGGCGCACGAAGGCGAGTAAGCGCACTCAAGCGTCGTCGACACGGACTTTACTGCTGGACCGTTTATTTGCAAAAAGTTGTACTGCCAATCCTCCTCGCCTTCTTCAACGAAGTACGACGTGAATTCTTTCTGTACCTTTTTCGCGCACTGTGGTGCATCGAGATGTGTTTCTCTTTGTAGCGGATGCATCGTTAAATTTGATACATGAAGTGGTCGAATGTGCCAAAGGGTGCGTACTTTCTTTTATTTGTACATAGCAAATAATTGTGCAACAGGATTTGAATTTAAAGGTTTACGCAAGACCCGGAAACGTGCCTACATAATGCCGAACACATTTTCAATAACCCGGCGTGCGTGGCTCAGTCGGTAATTAAAAATGCGCTGCACCATTGTAAGGCCGCGTTGGCTGTACGGTTTCATCATATTTGGACGTAAAGCGAATGCACCATCAGCAACGAACACATGTGGAAGAAGCAATTCTCGGCCAGGCAGAGGTTTAAGAGGTGGCAAGCCCAATTGATTTGTGTCCAGCGCTTGTATAAAGTTGCATCGATTAAAGACACCACCATCAGGAAACCGTCCATTGCGACCCATTAATACAATGCTGTGTGTACCTTTGTAGTTATAAAAAATGTTGCCAGCATGCGGGGGCGCAACCATAACTACATGCTTTCCATCGACAGCATGCCACAGCTCATTGTATCGTTGGGCAACGGCTTGCCAAGTCTCCGGATTTCTTGGCGTCTGAAACATATAAATTAATGGAAACTGAATATAGAGAGGAAGCAAAGAGTATATGTTTCGAAAACGAGCCACAAGGTATTCACCCACAAGCACTTTGTATATCGCATCCAGCACATCCGGAACAATGTTTGAGATTGTGTTGTGCGGAATGCGAAACAGATATTGAAGACATCGAAAGTTATATCCTGTGGCCAGAAAACGAAGCGTCACCATAAGTTTCGTTTTATGTAATTATCGGCGAAACCAATGCCAAGAGATTATCAAATTGGTCGATTGACATCCGCAAGAAGTTGTGCAATATTTGCAGCTCCTCTCGCAATTCTTTGTACAATTTCGCACAAAATCCTTCTTGGGCACGCCGCTCAACCCACTTCTTCTGCCGAACTGCTGCTTCCGTGGCAATTCTTTTTCCTCTTCGTCGCTACTGTCAAACACATAAGATGCCAATATTGCAGCAACACACTTTTCTCCGTCGTTCATTTTACTAAAATTGCCGAAAACTGCATCAGCTGTTTGTGCATATTTGCTCATTTGCTCAAAGGCAAGTTTCGCTTCTGAACAAATGTCACAGCGTGAACAAATCCAAGTGCAAAAGTCAAAAAGCGAACAAATGGTCCCAAAAGAGTGGTCTCACAGTTTGAGCTGGGTGCGATCAAATATTTACTCACAACGCGTGCAAACATGATCAAATGGTTCAGAGGTTTATACAGTTTCTAGGTCCCTTAAAACTTAATGATGGCTGGAAGGTCGTTTCTCCTTAGTCGTGTCTGGTTACATAAGCGATCTTGCCAAGTGGTTGGGGTGAAAATTATGTTTATCTGCGTAAATGCGCTGGAAGCGAGCTATTTCATATTTTACAAATGGGATATTGAGATCATTGTGAATATTCTCATTTCGAGTATACCAGGGGGTACCAGTTATAGTTCTAAGAATTTTCGATTGGGCTCTTTGTATAATTTCCAAATTATTTTTACTCGCGTTGCCCCACAGTTGACAGCCATATGTCCATATTGGTTGTATTACTGTGTTATATAGTAAGACCTTTTAATCTAGACTTAGTGGTGAGCGTGAATTTATGAGCCAGTGTAAGGAATTAGTTTTGATTTTCATTTGAGTTTTTTTTTTGCTTCAATATGTCTTCTTTCTAGATGTATTCCGAGGTGATCAACATTATTTGCCAGTGGAACCACTACGTTATTCAAAGTTAACGGAGGGCAAGTACTTCTATTAAGTGTAAATGTTACTTGCTTGCATTTTTGCTCATTCACTTCTATGCGCCAATTGGCCAACCACTGCTCAAGGAGAGAAATATACTCTGCAAGGCGTCTTGTTGCTTGTACAGGGCATCGAGATCTGCTTAAAATTGCAGTGTCATCGGCGAACGTTGAAAGTGTGAGTCTGCTATCAGTTGGTGCCTTGTGTGACAAAATTATTTTGCCGTACTGTGGATACCCTATTGCAGATATAGGACTCGAGTACTTTATGTGTATTTTGAGGTAGCAGCAGTTTTATTTTGTACTTTAGTCCCTCGAGCCATACGCGGTCAAACGCTTGAGTAACATCAATGAAAATTGAAGAGCAGTCCGGTGTTCAAACACAGTCTGAATCTCTGAAGTGATACGGTTTATTTGCTCAATAGTGCCGTGGTTTACACGGAACCCAAATTGATGTGAGAGAATAGCTTCGCTTATGTGTTGTTTGATTCGAGAGAGAAAAGTCTTTTCTAAGAGTTTAGATAGGCAAGAAAGTAAACTTATGGGTCTGTACGATGCCGCTTGAGTTTTATCTTTTCCAGGTATCGGTATTATTACAATAATCGACTTCTTCCATTGAGTTGGAAAGCGACCATATTTAAGTATACCATTGAAAAGTAATGAAATATACATTACTGCGGGAGTAGGGAGTTCAATGACCATTTTAGGAGTAATTAGGCCCGACCTGCTGCCATTTTTGGGTTGAGTTGCTGTTTTATAACTTACTTAACTTCATTAACATCAACTCTTAAAGTTTCAATGTGAGTTGGGAAGGGGGGGGGGGAAGCACAAATCGATTTGTTGGCGTATTTGGCTGGAACAAATTTTTAAGATGTGCTGCAAAAGATTTAGCCTTTTCTTCGTCAGTAC
>JAWNNQ010002010.1:422500-596990 GCA_035044765.1 Leucophenga montana | reverse complement strand
TTCCACCTCTTGAGCGTCGAGCTGCCTTTGAAGGATTGCTGAAGCCGCCTGTGGGAGACGTCGGATGCCAAGAATGCCATGTCTTCGGCATAGGTAGCGGCGAGCAACTTGCCTTCCACGATGATCGGCATGTCGGCTGTATAAAGCGCATTAAGGGCAAGGCGCAGTACGCTTCCCTGTGGTACTCCGGCTCTGACTTCTTTTATTTGGAATCTTTTTTTCCCATACCTGACAAAGAAGTTCCCGCGCTCAAGGTACGACCTGAGAAGGGTGTAGTAAGGTGCTGGTAGAGCTGACTTAAGCTGGTAAAGCATGCCAACATACCTCACCCTGTCAAAGCCATACTTTATATCCCCTCAACTGTCTCCAGTATCCACTCAACTAGCCTATGACATGCCATAGCATTCTCTGAATCCAAATTGGAGATCAGGGATCGATCAGGCCTCTTCCAGAATTCGCCGAACTCTACGCACGGGTAGACTCTCAACTACTTTGGAGAGTACCGCCAAAAAACTTATAACTGTGAAGTCATCCACACAATTAATGCCCTAAATTATATTATCATTTTGCCTTCGTTGTGTCAGTATAAGAGGTGCGTTCCGAAGTGTACAGAACTTTTTCATTGATGGTTCGACATTTGTACCTCCTACAGCATTATGCGATCATAAAATGTATCCAAAAGGATTGCTAGGATGTTCTCAGAGCCATGCATTTAGATGAATTGCAACGCTCGTGCGACATGTTTAGGAGCGGAGGAGATTATTAGTTTTGTTTTTCATTTTATAAAAACTTGCTTTGGAATAATAAATACCTTAAGACTGCCACACATATAATTAAAGTTTTATATTTACAATAAGAATATGTTTATAATTTAAACATAGCTAAAATAAATAATTTGTTATATACCTAAACATTTTAAAAACAGATATTAACCAAACAATTTTGTTTTCATTTCCAAACATTAGTTTACGTTAGTCTAAAGTAATGGTTCGTAAATTACGTACTCTAAAAATGGTATAAATACTTCAGCTTAAGTTCTCTAAAATTATACACTCACCTGAGTCTAAGTGAAGTACAAGTCAAACTAGCAATGGGTCACTATACGCTTTATAGCCTTGTATTGGTGGTAGCCTATTTGGCATTTGTTACTGGTCAAACAACAACGGCACCAGCAGGAGCCACTACGACAGCACCAGCAGGAGCCACTACGACAGCACCAGCTGGAGCCACTACGACAGCACCAGCAGGAGCCACTACAACAGCACCAGCAGGAGCCACTACGGCAGCACCAGCAGGAGCCACTACGGCAGCACCAGCAGGAGCCACTACTGCAGCACCAGCAGGAGCCACTACGCCAGCACCAGCAGGAGCCACAACGCCAGCACCAGCAGGAGCCACTACGCCAGCAACAGCAGGAGACACTACGACGGCGTCTTCAGCAGATACTACGACAGTGGCTGCGACGACCGAAGCATCTGCGACTCCGGCAACATCGGCTACACCGGCTACACCGGCTACATCGGCTTGTACGCCGGCTTGTACGCCGGCCAAAAGGCGAAGACATAGACGCAGGAGAATAGTGCGCAGGAGAATTGTGCGCAGAAGAATAGTGCGTCGTCGCGTCGTCGACCGTGGAACAGATCGTGGAACAAAACGTCCGAGAACAGGAGTTCGTCGCCGCGTTCGCGGTACCGTACACCGTAGACTTGTCAACTAAGCAAAATATTGGTACCGATTACAACGTGATATATTGAAAATTTACAGTTTTACGAAAATAAAATTTGAAAGAAACTGAATTTTTTGTACTCCAGTGGGGTAGATAGTGGGCAGGCTTCAATGGCTTCAAAATGTGCCAAAATCACCAATGAAGTGTATGTAATTCTCGAATGTTTGTCGACCAGATTATCTTTTGATCAATCCCTCTGTTCGTTCTTCGACTTCGAGAGACAATATCATTCAACTAAGCATTGTAAATAGGCCTTTTGTTCTGATTATACTAGAGCACCTTTATATATTTATGTATGTGCTTTATCGACTTCACAAAAGTTGTTCCTGACAACAGGTGTGACGTCACTGTTGAGACTGGCTTTTGGTTTCAGGCGTGTAGTGTGCTACCCAAGTTTCATCTCCAGTAACGATGGAGCAGAGAAATTCATCTCCATGGAGTTTGCAGCGCCTCAAAAACTCTTGCCTCACTCAACTCTCAACGTACTGACCTCGAAGCGGTCTCGTTGCAAAGGGGAGAAGTCAGGCCGCACTGCCATGTTGGCAACATAATGAGAGCCTCAGTACACTTACTTTCTGGATATGCCTCGTACTCTGTCTCCGCTTATATTGGATTAAATCAGAGCAGCATAAATATAACCATGCCTATTCTTTGACCTGGACGGTACACTTTGTGATTTAAACCAAGGAGTCTCGCTTACTCAGCCCATGAAACGTGACTTAAAATAAAAGCAACGAAAATTAAAATAATATAATTTTACCCCCAGGTCAAAGAAGTTGCATACTGAAATTATTACTGCTTTAATTTTATTCAAAAGAAATTTTAATATCAGCGAAGACAGTGTACATCCCTGACGCAACCCTTTCTGTACGGACATTCTGCGGCTTAGTGAGATTCTTTCATATTGATGCAATACTGGAAGCAACAGAAGACTATAACATTCATTTCCATTTCATACAATTTTAGAACTACTTGCGAATTATATTGGAAAATTGCTTTTAAACTAAAATATCAACATGGAAACTTCAAAATTGAAAATGGGTCTGTCTTAAAGATAGTCTTCATAGAAACTCACAGGGCAGTATATTAATAGCCAACTGACCTTTACTGAAAGATAAAAGGATTCTTCATTATGTGTATAACATACCGGAATATACACGAATTGTAAAATTTGTAAATAGAAACCAAAAGACGTCTACATTATTTTGTAAACAAACCAAGATTAAATAAATATTGTTGTTTTTTTTTTGTCTGTCTACATACATATATGATTTATTTCAGCTGTTTTCAAGTTACATGATTTAACTGATGCTAGACATACACGTAATAGTTAAGACTTTATATACGTAAATATTTACATGTAAATTTTTGACAGAGTTAAATCAAATGTGTACGAGGGCTGATAAACAACTTGCATATTTTGAAATATTTGCTACTTATCTGAGAACAGTTTACTTTAACATAGAATGAAATGAATATTTCTGCTAAATAAACTATGTCTCTAATAATCGACTATATAGGGTCTATAAGCTATACTAAATCAATCGAAACAAATGTTGTATACGAGTACATCTGGAAACTGAAAAAATATATAATCTGTATCAGCATCGAAAGCTGAGTAGAACTAGCTACGTCCATCCGTCCGTCCGTCCGTCCGTCCGTCCATCCGTCTGTATGTTTCATCAAGTAGAGCCTTCAAACTTGGAGTTTTAGTCAAGCGTTTACAATTTTACGTGTCACGCCCATATCGCTCACATCGCCCACAATGCCCAATGGCGTGGTAGGCGATTCACCACAATGTTCCACCTCTTGAGCGAAGTATTGGAAATGTCGAGCTGCCTTTGAAGGATTGCTGAAGCCATGCGTTCCGAAGTGTACAGAACTTTTTCATTGATGGTTCGACATTTGTACCTCCTACAGCATTATGCGATCATAAAATGTATCCAAAAGGATTGCTAGGATGTTCTCAGAGCCATGCATTTAGATGAATTACAACGCTCGTTCGACATGTTTAGGAGCGGAGGAGATTATTAGTTTTGTTTTTCATTTTATAAAAACTTGCTTTGGAATAATAAATACCTTAAGACTGCCACACATATAATTAAAGTTTTATATTTACAATAAGAATATGTTTATAATTTAAACATAGCTAAAATAAATAATTTGTTATATACCTAAACATTTTAAAAACAGATATTAACCAAACAATTTTGTTTTCATTTCCAAACATTAGTTTACGTTAGTCTAAAGTAATGGTTCGTAAATTACGTACTCTAAAAATGGTATAAATACTTCAGCTTAAGTTCTCTAAAATTATACACTCACCTGAGTCTAAGTGAAGTACAAGTCAAACTAGCAATGGGTCACTATACGCTTTATAGCCTTGTATTGGTGGTAGCCTATTTGGCATTTGTTACTGGTCAAACAACAACGGCACCAGCAGGAGCCACTACGACAGCACCAGCAGGAGCCACTACGACAGCACCAGCTGGAGCCACTACGACAGCACCAGCAGGAGCCACTACAACAGCACCAGCAGGAGCCACTACGGCAGCACCAGCAGGAGCCACTACGGCAGCACCAGCAGGAGCCACTACTGCAGCACCAGCAGGAGCCACTACGCCAGCACCAGCAGGAGCCACAACGCCAGCACCAGCAGGAGCCACTACGCCAGCAACAGCAGGAGACACTACGACGGCGTCTTCAGCAGATACTACGACAGTGGCTGCGACGACCGAAGCATCTGCGACTCCGGCAACATCGGCTACACCGGCTACACCGGCTACATCGGCTTGTACGCCGGCTTGTACGCCGGCCAAAAGGCGAAGACATAGACGCAGGAGAATAGTGCGCAGGAGAATTGTGCGCAGAAGAATAGTGCGTCGTCGCGTCGTCGACCGTGGAACAGATCGTGGAACAAAACGTCCGAGAACAGGAGTTCGTCGCCGCGTTCGCGGTACCGTACACCGTAGACTTGTCAACTAAGCAAAATATTGGTACCGATTACAACGTGATATATTGAAAATTTACAGTTTTACGAAAATAAAATTTGAAAGAAACTGAATTTTTTGTACTCCAGTGGGGTAGATAGTGGGCAGGCTTCAATGGCTTCAAAATGTGCCAAAATCACCAATGAAGTGTATGTAATTCTCGAATGTTTGTCGACCAGATTATCTTTTGATCAATCCCTCTGCTCTATTCGTTCTTCGACTTCGAGAGACAATATCATTCAACTAAGCATTGTAAATAGGCCTTTTGTTCTGATTATACTAGAGCACCTTTATATATTTATGTATGTGCTTTATCGACTTCACAAAAGTTGTTCCTGACAACAGGTGTGACGTCACTGTTGAGACTGGCTTTTGGTTTCAGGCGTGTAGTGTGCTACCCAAGTTTCATCTCCAGTAACGATGGAGCAGAGAAATTCATCTCCATGGAGTTTGCAGCGCCTCAAAAACTCTTGCCTCACTCAACTCTCAACGTACTGACCTCGAAGCGGTCTCGTTGCAAAGGGGAGAAGTCAGGCCGCACTGCCATGTTGGCAACATAATGAGAGCCTCAGTACACTTACTTTCTGGATATGCCTCGTACTCTGTCTCCGCTTATATTGGATTAAATCAGAGCAGCATAAATATAACCATGCCTATTCTTTGACCTGGACGGTACACTTTGTGATTTAAACCAAGGAGTCTCGCTTACTCAGCCCATGAAACGTGACTTAAAATAAAAGCAACGAAAATTAAAATAATATAATTTTACCCCCAGGTCAAAGAAGTTGCATACTGAAATTATTACTGCTTTAATTTTATTCAAAAGAAATTTTAATATCAGCGAAGACAGTGTACATCCCTGACGCAACCCTTTCTGTACGGACATTCTGCGGCTTAGTGAGATTCTTTCATATTGATGCAATACTGGAAGCAACAGAAGACTATAACATTCATTTCCATTTCATACAATTTTAGAACTACTTGCGAATTATATTGGAAAATTGCTTTTAAACTAAAATATCAACATGGAAACTTCAAAATTGAAAATGGGTCTGTCTTAAAGATAGTCTTCATAGAAACTCACAGGGCAGTATATTAATAGCCAACTGACCTTTACTGAAAGATAAAAGGATTCTTCATTATGTGTATAACATACCGGAATATACACGAATTGTAAAATTTGTAAATAGAAACCAAAAGACGTCTACATTATTTTGTAAACAAACCAAGATTAAATAAATATTGTTGTTTTTTTTTTGTCTGTCTACATACATATATGATTTATTTCAGCTGTTTTCAAGTTACATGATTTAACTGATGCTAGACATACACGTAATAGTTAAGACTTTATATACGTAAATATTTACATGTAAATTTTTGACAGAGTTAAATCAAATGTGTACGAGGGCTGATAAACAACTTGCATATTTTGAAATATTTGCTACTTATCTGAGAACAGTTTACTTTAACATAGAATGAAATGAATATTTCTGCTAAATAAACTATGTCTCTAATAATCGACTATATAGGGTCTATAAGCTATACTAAATCAATCGAAACAAATGTTGTATACGAGTACATCTGGAAACTGAAAAAATATATAATCTGTATCAGCATCGAAAGCTGAGTAGAACTAGCTACGTCCATCCGTCCGTCCGTCCGTCCGTCCGTCCATCCGTCTGTATGTTTCATCAAGTAGAGCCTTCAAACTTGGAGTTTTAGTCAAGCGTTTACAATTTTACGTGTCACGCCCATATCGCTCACATCGCCCACAATGCCCAATGGCGTGGTAGGCGATTCACCACAATGTTCCACCTCTTGAGCGAAGTATTGGAAATGTCGAGCTGCCTTTGAAGGATTGCTGAAGCCATGCGTTCCGAAGTGTACAGAACTTTTTCATTGATGGTTCGACATTTGTACCTCCTACAGCATTATGCGATCATAAAATGTATCCAAAAGGATTGCTAGGATGTTCTCAGAGCCATGCATTTAGATGAATTACAACGCTCGTTCGACATGTTTAGGAGCGGAGGAGATTATTAGTTTTGTTTTTCATTTTATAAAAACTTGCTTTGGAATAATAAATACCTTAAGACTGCCACACATATAATTAAAGTTTTATATTTACAATAAGAATATGTTTATAATTTAAACATAGCTAAAATAAATAATTTGTTATATACCTAAACATTTTAAAAACAGATATTAACCAAACAATTTTGTTTTCATTTCCAAACATTAGTTTACGTTAGTCTAAAGTAATGGTTCGTAAATTACGTACTCTAAAAATGGTATAAATACTTCAGCTTAAGTTCTCTAAAATTATACACTCACCTGAGTCTAAGTGAAGTACAAGTCAAACTAGCAATGGGTCACTATACGCTTTATAGCCTTGTATTGGTGGTAGCCTATTTGGCATTTGTTACTGGTCAAACAACAACGGCACCAGCAGGAGCCACTACGACAGCACCAGCAGGAGCCACTACGACAGCACCAGCTGGAGCCACTACGACAGCACCAGCAGGAGCCACTACAACAGCACCAGCAGGAGCCACTACGGCAGCACCAGCAGGAGCCACTACGGCAGCACCAGCAGGAGCCACTACTGCAGCACCAGCAGGAGCCACTACGCCAGCACCAGCAGGAGCCACAACGCCAGCACCAGCAGGAGCCACTACGCCAGCAACAGCAGGAGACACTACGACGGCGTCTTCAGCAGATACTACGACAGTGGCTGCGACGACCGAAGCATCTGCGACTCCGGCAACATCGGCTACACCGGCTACACCGGCTACATCGGCTTGTACGCCGGCTTGTACGCCGGCCAAAAGGCGAAGACATAGACGCAGGAGAATAGTGCGCAGGAGAATTGTGCGCAGAAGAATAGTGCGTCGTCGCGTCGTCGACCGTGGAACAGATCGTGGAACAAAACGTCCGAGAACAGGAGTTCGTCGCCGCGTTCGCGGTACCGTACACCGTAGACTTGTCAACTAAGCAAAATATTGGTACCGATTACAACGTGATATATTGAAAATTTACAGTTTTACGAAAATAAAATTTGAAAGAAACTGAATTTTTTGTACTCCAGTGGGGTAGATAGTGGGCAGGCTTCAATGGCTTCAAAATGTGCCAAAATCACCAATGAAGTGTATGTAATTCTCGAATGTTTGTCGACCAGATTATCTTTTGATCAATCCCTCTGCTCTATTCGTTCTTCGACTTCGAGAGACAATATCATTCAACTAAGCATTGCAAATAGGCCTTTTGTTCTGATTATACTCGTAGACAAACAACTCTCTAAAACCATTCAACCACATATAAGGAACGAGGAAGTTTATTTTCGAGCACGTAGATCGAGCACCTTTATATATTTATGTATATGCTTTATCGACTTCGGAAAGTGTTTCACAAAAGTTGTTCCTGGGAAAATTGTACATTTAATTAAAGAACTTTACATTGACGTCAACTGCCGAGTTCTACATGAGCAGCTACTCGCACTAAGCCGTGGAATTCCCGCACAGAATGGGTCTCGTCTGGGATGTACGAGGCATATCCAGAAAGTAAGTGTACTGAGTTTTTGTAGGTTTTAAAGTTTTTTATAAGCATAATAGTACATAATGTAAGCTATTTTTCAACATATTCGGCATTCCTCTCTATGCAGGTGGTGAAGCGGGGTATCAATTTTTGATGCCTTCCTGGAAGTAGTTTCCCGCCAACCCCTTAGTCCACTTCTCCACCTCCTCATTTCCCTCCTCGTCGGTTGAAAACCTTTTTTTTACCAATGTGCAGCTTCAGGGAGGTAAAGAGATAGTAATCTGAAGGTGCTAGATCAGGGGAATGCGCGGGATGGTTCAGGACATCGAGAGAAGTAGTTGGTGGTGTGGCATTGTCGTGCAGCAGGGAGACTCCTTTTGTCAGCATGCCTCTCCCCTTGTTCTGAATCGCCCTCCGCAATATTTTTAGTGTCTCACAGTATCTTGCAGGTCTCCCCTTGAGGCAGCTATTCGATTGAAAATTATGCCTTGACAGTCCCAAAACACGGATGCCATGATTTTCTTGGCTGTAATTGTGGTTTTGGACTTTTTGGAGGAAGGTGAACAGGTGTGACGTCACTGTTGAGACTGGCTTTTGGTTTCAGGCGTGTAGTGTGCTACCCAAGTTTCATCTCCAGTAACGATGGAGCAGAGAAATTCATCTCCATGGAGTTTGCAGCGCCTCAAAAACTCTTGCCCGACCTCCACTCGATTCAACTTGTGTTGGTCTGTCAGTTGTTTTGGGACCCACCTCGCGGACAGTTTCCGATATCCGAAGGTTTCTATGATTGTTTCGTGCAGTAGAGATCTGAAGATTTGCGGAAACATCGCAGAAACTTCATCCACTGTCAATCTGCGATAGTCACAATTGAAGGTCTTCCGCTGCTCTGATTATCATGCACAGACGTACGACCGTTTTTAAACTCGCAACACCACTTGTACACACTAGTACGATTCATAGCTTTATCACTATATGCAGTTTTCACCTCATTATAAATCTCAAACGGGGGTTTTCCCCTCCAAACGAGATAACGGATGACGCCGCGTATTTCGCACTTGGCGGGAGTTTAAATTGACATTGTTCACGTAACGTGTTGTCGCGTCGACAGTTCTCAACGTACTGACCTCGAAGCGGTCTCGTTGCAAACATGATGAAAATAAAATCCCTCCGGCCGTGAGAGGACACGGGGAAGCCACGGATATGATCACCGTTTGATGACAACCCCACAAACGATTTAAGAATAATGAATGTAGCATGCCCTGTAAATGTACAAATGTATGTAACAGGCAGAAGGAGGGGTAACAGTTTCCGTAAACTATATATATTATGTATCAGCATTGAAAGCTGAGTAGAACTAGATAACTTCGTGCCACGCCCATATCGCTCACATCGCCCACAATGCCCAATGGCGTGGTAGGCGATTCACCGCAGTGTTCCACCTCTTGAGCGAAGTATTGGAGATGTCGAGCTGCCTTTGAAGGATTGCTGAAGCCACCTGTAGAGACATCGGATGCCAGGAATGCCATGTCGTCGGCATACGTAGTGGTCAGCAACTTGCCTTCCACGATGATCGGCATGTCGGCTGTATAGAGCGTGTTAAGGACGAGGCACAGTATGCTTCCGTGTGGTGCTCCGGCTCTGACGTCTTTTATTTGGGATCTTTCTTTCCCACACCTGACAAAGAAGTTCCTGCGCTCAAAGTACAACCTGATAAGGGTGTAGTACAGTGCTGGTAGAGTTGACTTAAGCTTGTGAAGTAGGCCAACATACCTCACCCTGTCAAAGCCTTGCTTTACATCCAGAATGCTCTCAACTAGCCTATGGCATTGTTCAGGTGTGCCATGGCATTCTCTGAATCCAAATTGGAGATCAGGGATCGATCAGGCCTCTTCCAGAATTCGCCGAACTCTACGCAGGGGTAGACTCTCAACTACTTTGGAGAGTACCGCCAAAAAACTTATAACTGTGAAGTCATCCACACAATTAATGCGCTAAATTATATTAGCATTTTGCCTTCCTTGTGTCAGTATAAGAGGTGTGTTCCGAAGTGTACAGAACTTTTTCATTGATGGTTCGACATTTGTACCTCCTACAGCATTATGCGATCATAAAATGTATCCAAAAGGATTGCTAGGATGTTCTCAGAGCCATGCATTTAGATGAATTGTAACGCTCGTTCGACATGTTTAGGAGCGGAGGAGATTATTAGTTTTGTTTTTCATTTTATAAAAACTTGCTTTGGAATAATAAATACCTTAAGACTGCCACACATATAATTAAAGTTTTATATTTACAATAAGAATATGTTTATAATTTAAACATAGCTAAAATAAATAATTTGTTATATACCTAAACATTTTAAAAACAGATATTAACCAAACAATTTTGTTTTCATTTCCAAACATTAGTTTACGTTAGTCTAAAGTAATGGTTCGTAAATTACGTACTCTAAAAATGGTATAAATACTTCAGCTTAAGTTCTCTAAAATTATACACTCACCTGAGTCTAAGTGAAGTACAAGTCAAACTAGCAATGGGTCACTATACGCTTTATAGCCTTGTATTGGTGGTAGCCTATTTGGCATTTGTTACTGGTCAAACAACAACGGCACCAGCAGGAGCCACTACGACAGCACCAGCAGGAGCCACTACGACAGCACCAGCTGGAGCCACTACGACAGCACCAGCAGGAGCCACTACGGCAGCACCAGCAGGAGCCACTACGGCAGCACCAGCAGGAGCCACTACGGCAGCACCAGCAGGAGCCACTACTGCAGCACCAGCAGGAGCCACTACGCCAGCACCAGCAGGAGCCACAACGCCAGCACCAGCAGGAGCCACTACGCCAGCAACAGCAGGAGACACTACGACGGCGTCTTCAGCAGATACTACGACAGTGGCTGCGACGACCGAAGCATCTGCGACTCCGGCAACATCGGCTACACCGGCTACACCGGCTACATCGGCTTGTACGCCGGCTTGTACGCCGGCCAAAAGGCGAAGACATAGACGCAGGAGAATAGTGCGCAGGAGAATTGTGCGCAGAAGAATAGTGCGTCGTCGCGTCGTCGACCGTGGAACAGATCGTGGAACAAAACGTCCGAGAACAGGAGTTCGTCGCCGCGTTCGCGGTACCGTACACCGTAGACTTGTCAACTAAGCAAAATATTGGTACCGATTACAACGTGATATATTGAAAATTTACAGTTTTACGAAAATAAAATTTGAAAGAAACTGAATTTTTTGTACTCCAGTGGGGTAGATAGTGGGCAGGCTTCAATGGCTTCAAAATGTGCCAAAATCACCAATGAAGTGTATGTAATTCTCGAATGTTTGTCGACCAGATTATCTTTTGATCAATCCCTCTGTTCGTTCTTCGACTTCGAGAGACAATATCATTCAACTAAGCATTGTAAATAGGCCTTTTGTTCTGATTATACTAGAGCACCTTTATATATTTATGTATGTGCTTTATCGACTTCACAAAAGTTGTTCCTGACAACAGGTGTGACGTCACTGTTGAGACTGGCTTTTGGTTTCAGGCGTGTAGTGTGCTACCCAAGTTTCATCTCCAGTAACGATGGAGCAGAGAAATTCATCTCCATGGAGTTTGCAGCGCCTCAAAAACTCTTGCCTCACTCAACTCTCAACGTACTGACCTCGAAGCGGTCTCGTTGCAAAGGGGAGAAGTCAGGCCGCACTGCCATGTTGGCAACATAATGAGAGCCTCAGTACACTTACTTTCTGGATATGCCTCGTACTCTGTCTCCGCTTATATTGGATTAAATCAGAGCAGCATAAATATAACCATGCCTATTCTTTGACCTGGACGGTACACTTTGTGATTTAAACCAAGGAGTCTCGCTTACTCAGCCCATGAAACGTGACTTAAAATAAAAGCAACGAAAATTAAAATAATATAATTTTACCCCCAGGTCAAAGAAGTTGCATACTGAAATTATTACTGCTTTAATTTTATTCAAAAGAAATTTTAATATCAGCGAAGACAGTGTACATCCCTGACGCAACCCTTTCTGTACGGACATTCTGCGGCTTAGTGAGATTCTTTCATATTGATGCAATACTGGAAGCAACAGAAGACTATAACATTCATTTCCATTTCATACAATTTTAGAACTACTTGCGAATTATATTGGAAAATTGCTTTTAAACTAAAATATCAACATGGAAACTTCAAAATTGAAAATGGGTCTGTCTTAAAGATAGTCTTCATAGAAACTCACAGGGCAGTATATTAATAGCCAACTGACCTTTACTGAAAGATAAAAGGATTCTTCATTATGTGTATAACATACCGGAATATACACGAATTGTAAAATTTGTAAATAGAAACCAAAAGACGTCTACATTATTTTGTAAACAAACCAAGATTAAATAAATATTGTTGTTTTTTTTTCTCTGTCTACATACATATATGATTTATTTCAGCTGTTTTCAAGTTACATGATTTAACTGATGCTAGACATACACGTAATAGTTAAGACTTTATATACGTAAATATTTACATGTAAATTTTTGACAGACTTAAATCAAATGTGTACGAGGGCTGATAAACAACTTGCATATTTTGAAATATTTGCTACTTATCTGAGAACAGTTTACTTTAACATAGAATGAAATGAATATTTCTGCTAAATAAACTATGTCTCTAATAATCGACTATATAGGGTCTATAAGCTATACTAAATCAATCGAAACAAATGTTGTATACGAGTACATCTGGAAACTGAAAAAATATATAATCTGTATCAGCATCGAAAGCTGAGTAGAACTAGCTACGTCCATCCGTCCGTCCGTCCGTCCGTCCGTCCATCCGTCTGTATGTTTCATCAAGTAGAGCCTTCAAACTTGGAGTTTTAGTCAAGCGTTTACAATTTTACGTGTCACGCCCATATCGCTCACATCGCCCACAATGCCCAATGGCGTGGTAGGCGATTCACCACAATGTTCCACCTCTTGAGCGAAGTATTGGAAATGTCGAGCTGCCTTTGAAGGATTGCTGAAGCCATGCGTTCCGAAGTGTACAGAACTTTTTCATTGATGGTTCGACATTTGTACCTCCTACAGCATTATGCGATCATAAAATGTATCCAAAAGGATTGCTAGGATGTTCTCAGAGCCATGCATTTAGATGAATTACAACGCTCGTTCGACATGTTTAGGAGCGGAGGAGATTATTAGTTTTGTTTTTCATTTTATAAAAACTTGCTTTGGAATAATAAATACCTTAAGACTGCCACACATATAATTAAAGTTTTATATTTACAATAAGAATATGTTTATAATTTAAACATAGCTAAAATAAATAATTTGTTATATACCTAAACATTTTAAAAACAGATATTAACCAAACAATTTTGTTTTCATTTCCAAACATTAGTTTACGTTAGTCTAAAGTAATGGTTCGTAAATTACGTACTCTAAAAATGGTATAAATACTTCAGCTTAAGTTCTCTAAAATTATACACTCACCTGAGTCTAAGTGAAGTACAAGTCAAACTAGCAATGGGTCACTATACGCTTTATAGCCTTGTATTGGTGGTAGCCTATTTGGCATTTGTTACTGGTCAAACAACAACGGCACCAGCAGGAGCCACTACGACAGCACCAGCAGGAGCCACTACGACAGCACCAGCTGGAGCCACTACGACAGCACCAGCAGGAGCCACTACAACAGCACCAGCAGGAGCCACTACGGCAGCACCAGCAGGAGCCACTACGGCAGCACCAGCAGGAGCCACTACTGCAGCACCAGCAGGAGCCACTACGCCAGCACCAGCAGGAGCCACAACGCCAGCACCAGCAGGAGCCACTACGCCAGCAACAGCAGGAGACACTACGACGGCGTCTTCAGCAGATACTACGACAGTGGCTGCGACGACCGAAGCATCTGCGACTCCGGCAACATCGGCTACACCGGCTACACCGGCTACATCGGCTTGTACGCCGGCTTGTACGCCGGCCAAAAGGCGAAGACATAGACGCAGGAGAATAGTGCGCAGGAGAATTGTGCGCAGAAGAATAGTGCGTCGTCGCGTCGTCGACCGTGGAACAGATCGTGGAACAAAACGTCCGAGAACAGGAGTTCGTCGCCGCGTTCGCGGTACCGTACACCGTAGACTTGTCAACTAAGCAAAATATTGGTACCGATTACAACGTGATATATTGAAAATTTACAGTTTTACGAAAATAAAATTTGAAAGAAACTGAATTTTTTGTACTCCAGTGGGGTAGATAGTGGGCAGGCTTCAATGGCTTCAAAATGTGCCAAAATCACCAATGAAGTGTATGTAATTCTCGAATGTTTGTCGACCAGATTATCTTTTGATCAATCCCTCTGCTCTATTCGTTCTTCGACTTCGAGAGACAATATCATTCAACTAAGCATTGCAAATAGGCCTTTTGTTCTGATTATACTCGTAGACAAACAACTCTCTAAAACCATTCAACCACATATAAGGAACGAGGAAGTTTATTTTCGAGCACGTAGATCGAGCACCTTTATATATTTATGTATATGCTTTATCGACTTCGGAAAGTGTTTCACAAAAGTTGTTCCTGGGAAAATTGTACATTTAATTAAAGAACTT
Organism: Leucophenga montana; assembly: GCA_035044765.1. Taxonomy (NCBI): domain Eukaryota; kingdom Metazoa; phylum Arthropoda; class Insecta; order Diptera; family Drosophilidae; genus Leucophenga; species Leucophenga montana. The sequence goes on along the minus strand of JAWNNQ010002010.1, from coordinate 582,129 downwards.
TACATTGACGTCAACTGCCGAGTTCTACATGAGCAGCTACTCGCACTAAGCCGTGGAATTCCCGCACAGAATGGGTCTCGTCTGGGATGTACGAGGCATATCCAGAAAGTAAGTGTACTGAGTTTTTGTAGGTTTTAAAGTTTTTTTATAAGCATAATAGTACATAATGTAAGCTATTTTTCAACATATTCGGCATTCCTCTCTATGCAGGTGGTGAAGCGGGGTATCAATTTTTGATGCCTTCCTGGAAGTAGTTTCCCGCCAACCCCTTAGTCCACTTCTCCACCTCCTCATTTCCCTCCTCGTCGGTTGAAAACCTTTTTTTTACCAATGTGCAGCTTCAGGGAGGTAAAGAGATAGTAATCTGAAGGTGCTAGATCAGGGGAATGCGCGGGATGGTTCAGGACATCGAGAGAAGTAGTTCCATCGTAGCGTTGGCCGTGTGTGGTGTGGCATTGTCGTGCAGCAGGGAGACTCCTTTTGTCAGCATGCCTCTCCCCTTGTTCTGAATCGCCCTCCGCAATATTTTTAGTGTCTCACAGTATCTTGCAGGTCTCCCCTTGAGGCAGCTATTCGATTGAAAATTATGCCTTGACAGTCCCAAAACACGGATGCCATGATTTTCTTGGCTGTAATTGTGGTTTTGGACTTTTTGGAGGAAGGTGAACAGGTGTGACGTCACTGTTGAGACTGGCTTTTGGTTTCAGGCGTGTAGTGTGCTACCCAAGTTTCATCTCCAGTAACGATGGAGCAGAGAAATTCATCTCCATGGAGTTTGCAGCGCCTCAAAAACTCTTGCCCGACCTCCACTCGATTCAACTTGTGTTGGTCTGTCAGTTGTTTTGGGACCCACCTCGCGGACAGTTTCCGATATCCGAAGGTTTCTATGATTGTTTCGTGCAGTAGAGATCTGAAGATTTGCGGAAACATCGCAGAAACTTCATCCACTGTCAATCTGCGATAGTCACAATTGAAGGTCTTCCGCTGCTCTGATTATCATGCACAGACGTACGACCGTTTTTAAACTCGCAACACCACTTGTACACACTAGTACGATTCATAGCTTTATCACTATATGCAGTTTTCACCTCATTATAAATCTCAAACGGGGGTTTTCCCCTCCAAACGAGATAACGGATGACGCCGCGTATTTCGCACTTGGCGGGAGTTTAAATTGACATTGTTCACGTAACGTGTTGTCGCGTCGACAGTTCTCAACGTACTGACCTCGAAGCGGTCTCGTTGCAAACATGATGAAAATAAAATCCCTCCGGCCGTGAGAGGACACGGGGAAGCCACGGATATGATCACCGTTTGATGACAACCCCACAAACGATTTAAGAATAATGAATGTAACATGCCCTGTAAATGTACAAATGTATGTAACAGGCAGAAGGAGGGGTAACAGTTTCCGTAAACTATATATATTATGTATCAGCATTGAAAGCTGAGTAGAACTAGATAACTTCGTGCCACGCCCATATCGCTCACATCGCCCACAATGCCCAATGGCGTGGTAGGCGATTCACCGCAGTGTTCCACCTCTTGAGCGAAGTATTGGAGATGTCGAGCTGCCTTTGAAGGATTGCTGAAGCCACCTGTAGAGACATCGGATGCCAGGAATGCCATGTCGTCGGCATACGTAGTGGTCAGCAACTTGCCTTCCACGATGATCGGCATGTCGGCTGTATAGAGCGTGTTAAGGACGAGGCACAGTATGCTTCCGTGTGGTGCTCCGGCTCTGACGTCTTTTATTTGGGATCTTTCTTTCCCACACCTGACAAAGAAGTTCCTGCGCTCAAAGTACAACCTGATAAGGGTGTAGTACAGTGCTGGTAGAGTTGACTTAAGCTTGTGAAGTAGGCCAACATACCTCACCCTGTCAAAGCCTTGCTTTACATCCAGAATGCTCTCAACTAGCCTATGGCATTGTTCAGGTGTGCCATGGCATTCTCTGAATCCAAATTGGAGATCAGGGATCGATCAGGCCTCTTCCAGAATTCGCCGAACTCTACGCAGGGGTAGACTCTCAACTACTTTGGAGAGTACCGCCAAAAAACTTATAACTGTGAAGTCATCCACACAATTAATGCGCTAAATTATATTAGCATTTTGCCTTCGTTGTGTCAGTATAAGAGGTGCGTTCCGAAGTGTACAGAACTTTTTCATTGATGGTTCGACATTTGTACCTCCTACAGCATTATGCGATCATAAAATGTATCCAAAAGGATTACTAGGATGTTCTCAGAGCCATGCATTTAGATGAATTGCAACGCTCGTTCGACATGTTTAGGAGCGGAGGAGATTATTAGTTTTGTTTTTCATTTTATAAAAACTTGCTTTGGAATAATAAATACCTTAAGACTGCCACACATATAATTAAAGTTTTATATTTACAATAAGAATATGTTTATAATTTAAACATAGCTAAAATAAATAATTTGTTATATACCTAAACATTTTAAAAACAGATATTAACCAAACAATTTTGTTTTCATTTCCAAACATTAGTTTACGTTAGTCTAAAGTAATGTCTCGTAAATTACGTACTCTAAAAATGGTATAAATACTTCAGCTTAAGTTCTCTAAAATTATACACTCACCTGAGTCTAAGTGAAGTACAAGTCAAACTAGCAATGGGTCACTATACGCTTTATAGCCTTGTATTGGTGGTAGCCTATTTGGCATTTGTTACTGGTCAAACAACAACGGCACCAGCAGGAGCCACTACGACAGCACCAGCTGGAGCCACTACGACAGCACCAGCAGGAGCCACTACGGCAGCACCAGCAGGAGCCACTACGGCAGCACCAGCAGGAGCCACTACGGCAGCACCAGCAGGAGCCACTACTGCAGCACCAGCAGGAGCCACTACTGCAGCACCAGCAGGAGCCACTACGCCAGCACCAGCAGGAGCCACAACGCCAGCACCAGCAGGAGACACTACGCCAGCAACAGCAGGAGACACTACGACGGCGTCTTCAGCAGATACTACGACAGTGGCTGCGACGACCGAAGCATCTGCGACTCCGGCAACATCGGCTACACCGGCTACATCGGCTTGTACGCCAGCTTGTACGCCGGCCAAAAGGCGAAGACATAGACGCAGGAGAATAGTGCGCAGGAGAATTGTGCGCAGAAGAATAGTGCGTCGTCGCGTCGTCGACCGTGGAACAGGTCGTGGAACAAAACGTCCGAGAACTGGAGTTCGTCGCCGCGTTGGCGGTACCGTACACCGTAGACTTGTCAACTAAGCAAAATATTGGTACCGATTACAACGTGATATATTGAAAATTTACAGTTTTACGAAAATAAAATTTGAAAGAAATTTAATTTTTTTGTATTCCAGTGGGGTAGATAGTGGGCAGGCTTCAATGGCTTCAAAATGTGCCAAAATCACCAATGAAGTGTATGTAATTCTCGAATGTTTGTCGATCAGTTTATCTTTTGATCAATCCCTCTGTTCTAGATATCGATCCGAATAATTTGATCAGTATCGATTTCATTAAAATGGTTCGTTTTTTCACTTTTAGCAAAATTTTGCGATATTATTGCACTTAACGTTGAGAATGTGAAAGACCAATTTCCAACCTAATGTCGAAATGGAGCATTATAATGAAATTGGTTACAATCAAATACAACCTAGAACAGGGGGATATATATATGCATATTTTTTTTTTTTTTTAAGTCCAGAAACATCAGAATAAGTTTGAAAAGCTTTCAAAGAAGCATGGAATTATGTATTATCAGTGCTTTGGGTATCACTCCTAGGGATGCCTTGTAAGTGTCGACTTACAAGGTTAACATTTCGCAGTATCATTCGTCTTCCACTTCGAGAGACTATATCATTAATATCAATATCAATATATTGAGATATAACGAATTTAGTTTATCTCATATTTCGGAGGCAGTCCACAAGCAACTTTTCGACTGGTTCTTTTTTCTCCTGGTGCCCTTTTCATATGTACCAAATCTTCTCTCTGTATAATAGAGTTGCTGAGATTTAACGAATTTGGTTTTCCTGTTATATAATTTTCTATACCTAAACCGTCAACCTGTCTCAGGAACCTGTCGCTATATTTGTGAAATCGAGTATCTGAGATTGGAGATAACATACAGACATTAGCGGCAGTCGCCTTCAAATTACGTATATACAGATAGTTTAATATCAATGTTAAGTATGGTTGCCCGATTCGGGAATTGTACTAATCGGGAAAGTGTTAATCGGGTAATTGTTTATATGACGCGTCAGCTGTACGATGAAGCGAACAATATTCACAACAGCCGGAGGGTTGCCAAGGCGCACTATATGAAATGCAAGCTTCGGTTGCACCGAATTTAATGCGTGTGTACTCTTCTTAATTTTACATTTGCTCCTTACATTATAAATATTATTTCAATTTCGATTTATTCATTTGATTAGTACTACAAGTATTTGCTAAGTAGGAAGTAAAATCTTGGTTTTATTTTAAGTTTTTGTACACGGTCAGCCTAAATCAATAGCATCTGCTGCTCCTTGACCTTCTCGTGTTGCAAGCGATGTCATAGTATGTAGGTGCAATGTAGAAAAGCGCCACATCACTCAACAGTAAAGCTCCTTTTTTTCACTTCAATGGTTGTTGCCAATGAAGGAAAAGAAGCCTGCTTTGTCCTTGTCATAGCAGCAGATACATTGGATGATATTCTTTTTGTTGTTGTCAAACTACATATAATAGATGGATGGATGGATGGATGGATGGATGGATGGATGGATGGAGATGCATCAGTGCTCAATGTCGTGTGCACGTAAGAGCGTATCTAGTATACGATATCTATCTATCTACTTGCAGCTGTTGTCATCGTTGCAATGAGAACACGGCGTGCATGACATAAAGTGCTTCATTTTCATATTAAGATTATTTTGATTGAATAATTTGTGTGCGTGTATCTTTCACTATCGCTGTTCAAATAATGATTTATTGTGTTATTGCTTCGAGATATTATTTCATATGAACCCAGCATGTGTTTTGTTATTAGTAGAATCAGTAGTGAAAATTCTCTTGAAAATATATATTTGATTTTCGAACAATTTCCGCACTGACACAGATCCAATAAACTCATAGCACACTATTCGCAGTAGCGAAGTCTGTATTTGAAGTCTGTATTTGAACAATGTGAATAACTATTTGCCTACTACATGTTATGGAGAGAATTCATTTGTACAGTGATTGGTTCAATACTTTATTGATATAGTTTCTATGAAAATATTTGTGTTATTTTGAATTAATGTGGCAATTGTTTTGTTAGAAATGTTCTAAATTAGAATTTCAAATATGCTATAGTTTCTATGTACTGACACTGTTTGATATTTGAAAAACAAACTATCGCTTGGAAAAGTTGTTATTTAATTGGAATAGAAAATTATTCTGAAGTGAATAAATTTATATTATGATTCTACTTAGAATTTTCAAAACGTACAAGTGTAATAACAAAAATACTCACAATTGGGTAAAAAAAATTCTGATTTAATGCACTCAGTTACACAGTGAAGAAAATGTTAGAATGTATATATATTAATAAAAGAAGTTAGACAGTTTATCTATCTATACTCTGGTTTATCTATCTACAGTGGTATTTCAAATTATACAAATTATACAAAAATTAAGAACAAAATTTCTTGCTCAAATTTAACGTTTTGCTCATAATACAATAATAATGCAGCGTATTCCGCATAGTTGCTCTCTCTCTCTCTCTCTCTCTTTTTTTTTTTTTTGTTGCTCCATTCAGCAGAATAGAAAAAATACTATCTATCTCTGTCGCTCTGTAAAGTGCTCGACCGATATGCTCTACAATGTGAATGTAGAGCATGTTGGTCGAGCAGAACGACGTTAAGCTCGAAACTATTCCCAACATGCGAGCATCAGTTGACTATGTTTTTGATAGTGTTTTATTGGTAAAGTTTTAAAAGAAGTGAAATAAAATAATAAATAAATAAATAATAATAAATATTAAAAAAAAATCCAAAAAAAAAATGTTTATATCTGTGCACAAATTACTTGCATAACTTTCTCATTTATTGCCGCTCTCTTTCTGGGAGGCCGTGATTTACAGCAGAGCTGTTCGAAATGGGGGCACTAAAATACTTCTGCACACTGCACCATTGCTTCGCAGAGGTGATCAGCTAAATGACTATTCACATCAAGTTACTCAAGTTCGTCGGATCATGTTCCAGCCTCCTCAGCTCCTTCATTGCAAGTGCTGAGAAGTTGCTAACTGCATACAAGGTCTACTCTTTCCTGGCCATTTCCCTAGAAAGGTTGTCTACATTCAGGGAAAACCCTGCTTCTTGTTCAAACAAGCTCATCGAACCGCAATAATCATAGCAGCATCGTCGGATATTGTGTGGAATGCAGTGCATACTCTGATTGCCCCCCCCCCTAGGAGATAAACTGATTCGAGGCCGGATTTATAGCTTCACATTTGGAGTGTTTGTGCGCATATTGGTGCCGCAGCATGCAGCATTACAGATGTGACCACGTTTTGTAAAAGCACCCGACGTCCTTATAAGGTCCTCTGGTGTTCAGCGAAATGCGGCATACGGCTTTTTCAACCTCGTCGACTTTTTATGCAATCAATGAGGTGCTCTTTGTAGCAAAGCCGTGTATCGAGGTAGAGTATGGCTTTTACCGTAGCAAAACACAGTTTCCGTTATGTATATTGGTTGTTTCCCCGTTTTTTAGGCTACTGAGGAGTAATTTTCTGCTTCACTAGCTGTAGGCCAACTACAGAGAACCAATGGCTTCTGTGCAGATAGGCTCTGCTTCAGTGATACCTTTTGCAACAACAACCAGTGCTACATCGTGAACGATTTCGTTCTGTTCGTTTATTCACTGTTTGGTTTGGTTGAAATTTATTTGATGTCAGTTGAGAATCGTTTAGTCAGAAAGAAACTATCAACTGAACAAGCTAGGCGAGCGGCTGACTAATTTATCGGTTTGGAAAAGTTGTTGGCCGTTCGTTTGTTCGATTACTGACAGCGAACGTTTGAATGAGGATTGAACGTATTCATGCTGTGCGTTAGTTTCGTTTCAATTTAGACGAATTTACTAACTTCCCTGAAAAAATTCATTTTCCGTGATAGTTATGACGACACGGGGGGACGCTACTGTTACGTTGCAAAACAAAACGTTAAATACTAATGGCAGAGTATATCTTAGACGTCGGCCTTTCCATATTAAACGATCTTAATGCATGTACACATGATGCCAAACTGACAGTTTTCTTACAGTTTGCGGTTTGTTACAATTTTTAGCTAATTTAATTTTGTGGTGGTCGTTGCACAAAAAAGTTTAACATTAAATTAATTTTGTAGTATTTTTTTAACAGGAGCATTGAATCCAAAAATATGAAATGCGCGCGACCACCAACAGCTGCGACGCGAGTGTGTCACTTCTTGCCAGACTTCTTGATGCCGCCGCCGACGAGGGGTCCCTTTTGTGCAGCCTTCTGCTTGGCAGCTTCGAGTGCCTTCTGCTGTTCCTTCTGCTTTTGCTTGAAGGCAGCGTCCTCCTCATCGAAATCTTTTGATTCCTTTTTGGGTGCCTTCAACGGCTTCTTTTTACCACCTTCGCGACCAGACATTTTCAAAATTTGTTTTGCTTGTCGTAAAGTTGTCAGACTTTTCGAAGTAAAATGATATTTGACACTAGTTTCAAATGCAATGCGATGAATGTGTTTGATACATATAGGACTTGTCTGTACATAGCTTTACAAATAAACACTAATCTATCATACGCTAGTCCGTTATTCGAATCCATGGCCTTTCAGCCTTAACTATATCCATAACCACTACTTGACGTAGTGTCTGGGCCAAAACCGCATGACAAGCAAGTGGTAATTTCATATGCTCAATTCTGAGCGTGGCCAAGGCCGGGCAATCGCAAAGCAGATATAAACTAGTTCCTTTAGACAGAGTCTGCACTCGGTTTCTGAGAAGGGACCTAGTTTATTAAGTAACTCAGGTCAGATCTATTGAGATGTGCGTTGGTTTTTGGGTAAATAGGATAAATTAGTAGCATGGCCTGCCGTAGACCAGGATATTGTATCCAGTACCAGGGCTGCCCTCCTCCCAGTCTGATCGACTGGGAAGGAGATCTGTGAAACGTCTGCCGAAACGCAGTTCCCTGGACAAACAATCTGAAACGTTAAAGATTTTGATGCCAGAGATAAGTTTAAGGATACTAGAGTGACCCAGTTCACTTAGCGTCCGACTGTCTACAGTCTGAAATCTCAGAGCCTCTGTTGCTGCTGAGGATTGAATAAAAATGTGCAGCGGAGGTAGACCGATGATCGCCTCCACTGCTGCAGTGGGACATGTTCGCATGACACCCGACATGCTGAGGCAAGTAAGCCGTTGCAGTTTGTCGCACTGTCTTATTGCACATGTTTGCAGCAGTTTAGGCCACCATATACATCCAAAGGATCATCTTTGGCTAGAGGCCCCACGTTCGACCAAACAGGCTTTTGCATGTCCATAAATCTATTGTTGCCCTGTTGAAAACATTTTTGAGATGGGTATTCCAATTTAGTCTTTTGCCGAGGAAGTCATACTGAATATTAAGGACATCAAACCCTGCAGAAACCAAACGTGGGGAAGCCTTGATGAAAAAAATGCTTAACCAATTTGCAGCCATGACGCAATTGTTCTCGTCACTAATGGCGAAGCTATACGAATAAGTCTCCATATCGTTGTAAGGAGCAACAACAACGGCTCCGTCAACGCATTGTCAACTATTTCGTTTTACATTTTGCTGATTGTCTTTTAAAGATTCAAGTTTAGTATCGACTTTTTCGAAAAAGTCAGTACTTTTTGAGATAAAGTCGACTTTAAATTGTTTAATGCTGTTTGTGTTCCAGCATCTGAACCAGAATTTAAATTATTCTGAAATCATTCAACCACGGATTTCAACTCTATTTGAAGTATTTCTGAAAAAACTGAAGCGGTGAACTCATTTCTTTGGTAAAACCGAAGCCTCAATACTTTTTTTCATACGCAGCTACTTACAACCATAAAATAAGGAATTCTACTTCTCTGTTGCATATTTTCAAAAAATTGCAACCTCATGTTTTTTCTCCTAACATATATAATTCGAGCGAATAAAATAACAAAATGTTTATAAGCTTCATGAACATTTCGTTTCAATTGAATGCATTCACTGTACATTTAAATCATATTTGTATAATTGACTTATGTAGAATATTTACACATCCGCATAATTTGATTGGCCACTTTTCCACTTTTTGGCTTTATAAATATATTTTTCAAATTTTTTGTTTCCTGCTAAAAATAGTGGCCAATTACACCAATTTTTTTGTTTTCACTTTTTTTTTTTTTTGACTTTTTTTCCTGTGAAATGCAAGTAAGCCACTTACGCGCCAAAGTGCTGCACTCAAGTTTCATGAAATATATGAGAAGGAGGTTGGTACTGTACTCGGTAGTTTGCTACTGAACACCCACTTTACTAATCGATATATTACGTGATGTGGGTAACTATTTTTTGTGTATGTGCCTTCTTCTACAGCGCGTAGGGAGACCTCTAAAGTTTCTTTTCCCCCGTAACAATTACAATTCCAACTGTTTAGGTTTGTGTTGCCATTTTAAAATGTTTTACAACTGTTTTCAGTCAAAGCGATTTCGAAATTTAACAATTCAGCTTTTGGTTAACCAATGCTAATGAGTTAAATTCGTACATAAAAATAGTAGTTTCAAATAACTAGTAGCTAAGTACTACAATGAACTGGAATTCTACATAAACTTACATACGAGATACTTAGCAACTAAATTTTGCGTACGTGGAAATAAATGTTCACATTCCTTTAATTTTGTACTGGTAGAATGTTTTCTAATTAAATGAAATACCTACATGTTTGTAGTAGATATCTCTAATTTCACATTGGGGTTTGCATTTCGTTTTAAAATTTAGTGCTTCATGTAGCGTTAAATGTTTTTACTGATTGAAAATTGAATGCCAAGTTTCCTACGCTTTGTGTGGCTTATGCATTGTATGCTTCACATAAAATTTGATGCATGAAAAACCTACAAAAGCATGTACGCCGCTTTTAGTTTCCAAAGAAATATTAAATTGGCTAAAAGTATTTGGACCACACAGCATATTTGCATGATGAAATGATGTAAACTGATGAGGGATTATACGGAAACGAACAAAAGATTAGTTTTTAGCTGCAATTTATTAAAAACATTCATATTGCTATGTCTAACGAAATTTGCAAGAATATGTAAGTGGCACAGTATTTAATAAAAGTAAAGTAGAAATATTTAGTAAGAATAGGAATTTATAAGTTTGCTACATTAAGTTTGGAGTAACTTCGAAAAAACAAAACACACTTCAAACTTTTTAATTCGCGGAAAATAGCAAAATTCTGCGCACATAACAAATGTATTTGTATTAACTATTTGTGAATTATAAGTGCTTTTAAGTTTTAAGTGAAAGTCAATGTATAAGCATACTGTCTACCTACACTCTTACTCTAAAGTATCGCTAAACGTACTCGCGATATGGAAAAACGCTGGCTAGATATAATTTAATTAGCATTTAAATTTCTTTGAAAATCAATTTAATTTAAGTTCTAATTCAGACATAGAATTTCAAAAATTTGTGTTTAGTACAATAGATTATGTTTATTAGGCCACTCGACACAAGTCGAGTCCACCGAGAGGCCAGTCGATGCATTGTGATACCTGTTGTCTTGAGTTTATATTTGAAACCATCTTATAGAGCCTTCAATGACTGGTTTTCAAGACTTTCTAGATCTTCAAAAATATATTATTTCTCAAGAAATCGGCTGCGCTTTCTTAGCAGGGCAGGGCAGTTACATAGAAGAAGTTGCTGGATACTTTCCAACTGCTTTTCATCAACACAGCTACGACAGAAGTGCTGTTAGGGACTTTTCGCTGATTCTCTAATGGTACTCGTTAATTCTGAGAGATCTTCTGAAATGGTCTGCGAATATCCGTCACGGCAAGGGTCGCTGGCAACGGCATCCTCTAGTAGTAACGCACTCATTCGCCATCTCTCGTTGCCTGGTATACTAGAATTTCTAGAAAGCAGATTTCAACTGAGTGCTGTTGGAGATGGCTTACAGCCTGTCTGTCGACGTACAAAGATTGATATGTTCACCCTCCAGAGTGCTAATCAGTTTAGCCGACTGACAGACTTTATAGATCTCTGCCTGGAACAAGCTGCACGAGTTGAATAGGCTTTACGAAATTTTCGTTGTCAGTTTCACCGAAAAGTCGCCAGTACCAATCTTCAATCGGTGTACATTGCGTACATTATGTCTCCTCAAAAACGTACTTTGAAATCGTCATTCCATTTGAGCTCTGGACACAGTAGTTATCCTCCTTGACCTCAGCCAGATTCTCTACTAAGTGGAGGTTGGTACTGTGCGCTCCAGAAATTGGCTTAAGAAGATTTAGGTCCCAGAGTCTAGCTGCGCTCCCGGCTGTCGTGTGCTTTAGAAAGTTTCTCACAGTTTTCATATGCAATATGATGCGTAAAGCTGGTTGCGGGAAGATCGCAAGGACCAGGTTATGCCCAAGCACGTTGCTACATGTAGCTTGTGGAAGTTGAGTAGTTGAGATTTGATATCATTCACTTTTCACTAGACTAAAGTTCCGTATTTAGTATAGACCTGACGACTGCAGTATTGAAACAATGAATTTACATTTTTTTCATTTTTTCTTTAGAGTTTCTTCTACAGTAAAGCTTAGAATCCAGAATTACACTATGATACTTGGCTTCTTTAGAAAGCTTTCCCTCCAAGGACGTCACCTTACGTTCACCTACGCCCACCTAGTCTAAGTTTCAGAACAGTGCCCACCTAGTCTAAGTTTCAGAAGAATGTTTAGAACCAGATTTCTCAGCAGAGAGAATATGATTTCCGTTAAGATTCTCTACTACGGAGTGCCTCTCGTGACCATCTTCCTTATTTCAACTCCTTTTCAATGCTGCTAACCACTTCGTGTAATGCGGTCTCAACTGATCTATCACACTTGTGGGTTTAGCATTTTTCTTAGCTGAAAGTTCAAAAGCCATTTTAACGTTTTCAATAAAAACGAGGGAGAGACTTATGGGAATATAGTCTTTTGATGAGCAGTGGTTAAACTTCCCAGAATTGAGGTTGAAGAACCCCCTCACTTCGGTTCTTTGATTTGCGTTAGTTTTCAACCACTGGCTTGGTACACGAATATGTTATTGAATCCGGTTGAACAACGGTTTTGGTTCGGTTCAAGTAATGAACGCCGAAATGACTGAGAGCTACGGGCATAGATAGTACTTTAGCGTAATCTATTGTGTGTAGTTTTATGTACTGAATTTAAGTATTCGACAGTTAGCTGTTTCGCAGAATAATTATTGCGCACCCATACTATTTACACTGCCGCAATATAAATAAAAATTTCAGCTCATTTGCAAGTTTGGAAAAAGCGTTTTTAATTAATTTAAAGTAACAGAAAAATATATATTTCGTCGAATCAAATCATAGTACTCAAATTAAAATGAATTGAGTGAGTGCAATGATAAATATTTTTTTAATACTCATAAGTATAGGGTGCCTTTTAAAGGTTTCGTTTTCCGATAGAGTTTAAACAGTCATAAATTGGTTAGATCTGGCCAGTGGGAACGTTGTCGTCAATGGCGAGTGCTGATTAGCGATTATTTTGTGCCCCAATTGAATGTGAAGTTTATGGAAGACATGTTTTTTCAACAGAATGGCGCCACATGCCACACAGCGAAGCATAGAGAAACATTTGTCACACTCTAAAGGGCAATTCACACTGTGCAGCATGTCGGTCGAGCAGCTCACCCTTATTCTCGAAACTGTGGTGGGGTCATTTGCCAACATGTTGGCGAGTAGCATTTGAGAGCGTGACTTCATAGTGTTTTTGTTGATAACATTTTAATAAAAGTAGAATTAAATTTATATTTCAAACAAAACAAAAAAAAACAAAAACAAAAAACAAACGAAACAGTGCTTGAAAAAGTTCAACAGAAATTCGTTTATAACTGTGTATTAATTACACTGTTGTAGTCGAATTGCTAGCAGTTCGTGAGATAGGTCTATTTTACTTAATTTGGGTACGCTGAATTCAGTGGTGATAACCTTTTTGCTATGTTAGTGAATGAACAGAATTTTAATTTGTAAGTTTTTTTGGTCAAAAACCACAAAATTATAGCAAATTTAATTTGCCAATGTCAACGATGGATTGAAGCATGTTTTCAATCGTTGTCATTACAAAATTTGATAAATTTGATGAAACGGAAATTCGATGAATTTGTGTTACTTAAATTGAAATTCGATGAATTCGATGAAACCAAAAACTGAATTCGATGAATGGGAATGCTAATAGATGGCGCTAGTTAACACACAATTTTTCCATTGGCCGGTAGAGGACGCAACCAACACCATTGTATTAATGGTGGTGGCAATGTGCTCCCTAGATGTAGCCAATGTTTTAAAATATGCTAGCTGCATTCTCTAACTGTCAATACTCGTAGATGGCGCTGTCTTGTGTCAAAAATTGCATGTTGTCTACACAACGTTCGAAAAGGTTTGTGAAAATACTAAAAATCAAATCGATCGAAGTTCTTTGGCATGTTTAATCGAAAAAAGTCGAAATTTCCATTGTATCGAGTAGTACGTTAGTTGGCGGTTAAAAGGTTGAATTTCGAGCACTGCTAGAACTCTGGTCTTTCTAATAAAGCCAATGTTCAGTTTGAAACAGTAGTTTGATTCAAATTCTACACCTCTAGAAATAACACCCTGTACGAAAATACTTTATGAATAACGTATGCGTATTATTCATTTTAAAAATACAATGTTGCGTATACGTAACTTTTATTATTATATGTATGTTTTCATATAAATATTCATACGTCGTACATGGTAGAACTACTCGTATACGTAATGTGATTTTATTTTATTTCTTTTTTTTTTTTTTTCTGTACGAACATATTCAGCGAGAAAACATTTCAATAAAAAACACAAGAAAACAAACAAAAATAACACAAAAAAAAAGAACATTGCTTTCAAATAACTTTTGTGGTTATTAAATTTACATAAAAAACTTTATTTTCTATTTGTACTCGTATTATAAATTCCTTGAAATATGCGCGTACAATATTTTTTTAAAATGTCAAAATCAAAATATTTGCGACACACTCCAATTTGAATATGTACCACAAAAGTTTCGCATTTACAATTTAATTTCCATGCGATTTCGAATTGTATAAATATTTACATAAGACGGCAACAAACAGCCCCCGGCAGAAAGTTAGATAGTAAACCAAGAACCTTCGAATTTGAAATCGTTGTATTTAGTTAAGCAGAAAATCAATATGCTTGACTACAGCTAATTAATTATCGTCATCAACACATTCAATTAGCTAACATAGTAGTATAAGATGTGCCTGTAACTGTCAGTCTGCACGTTTGTCCGTCCGTCCGTCCGACCGTCTGTGTGCAAATTAATTACTTCATGTTGCATTTCTTGTACAGGCAGAGCGACATTTGAGGGAAGTTAATTTTAATAGCGTAATTTCAAACAATGTTTTAAAATACAACATATAGGTATATATCATACAAAATGACACGCATGACATGTACTCCATGTGTTGTTTTTCTCGTTACAAACTAATTGTTCTGCTGAAATATATCTACACTGCGTATATGTAATAATTTTTTATACTCTGCACATATACTAGTATGTATTATAATTTTATCATGGCGTTTGTAACGCCTTAAAGCAATCAGCGGCGACCTCATAAAGTAAAGTATATATTCTTGTACAGATCGACAAGGCGCATCGAACTAGCCATGTCCGTCTGTCTGTCCGTCCGTTCGTCTGTCCATTTGTTCCAAATACAGAAAAACCTTTCGTAACAGAATACCTTATAAACAGAAAAAGTGCAATCGAAATATATGTTTGAAATCATTGTTTTTCTCTGACAGCATTCTTTAAAATTTCAAGTACGAATTGTGTTCAATTTTCTTGAATCATGTACAAAACAAATTCTTAGCATTAGCATAAAACTCTTGAAATAAGTATAAAAATCTAATTCGAAAATCAAATCTATACTCGAGTCATGTAGAAAAGTCGCAGAATATAAAATATGTAAGTCCTTTCTGACCTAAGGTAAGTAGAATATTCTCAAATCAATCAATCTCTGAGAGGAAAAAAAACTCGAACGCAAAATCAATTTTACACTCTAAGCTGCTCCAATTTCTTTGCACCGGCAGTAAATGAAAAAAGCAATGAGTTGTGATTCGGCAACTTCATGTGTCAGATGCCTGTTAGGTATTTAAGGCAATGCCACTTTTTCAGAAGAAAACAAAAAAAAAAAAAAAAAAAATTATTTTGAGTACTTTCTCAATTTTTCTCTATTTTTTACTTAAAGTCAAGCTTAGTGGAGCTGGAAGACCGCTAAATTTAAGAAATTCAGCTCCCTTCTTGTATAAAGAATGAGTACATGGTTGAAGATTATCCGTACTCACCATACTAGCGCTTTGGATAAATTCAAGAGTAGGAAAATTCTTGCTTTTTTATCAGTGTACCGAAGAATTTATCTCAATTTAATCGACTATATTGGCTCATCTCAGAAAATAAATCAATTGATGATCGACAAACTGATTTCAAGCATTCTTCCTCTATTAATACCTCTGTTCACACTTTGTCAAAACAGCAAACTGTACTTATTGTATTCAATCAACTATTTCTTCTGAATATCAAGATTTCTATGCAATCTCACTTTTTTCTCGAAATCTCACAACACAGTACCTCTTTCAGCATAGCCACAACCAACAAAATTTTATACCAACCACACCAAGCACAGTTTTACTATGCTTCAATATTCTCCCCATAAATCTCATAGATCCCAACCAAAAACTCATATTACCCGAAAAGCACGCGATAATTACTAGCATGCTGCTTCCCAAGAGTCCTACTAGCATGAATACCAGAACACTCCAATATTTTAGACAAAGTAACTGGTGACTAAGCAGCATATTTACATCTACAAATGGCGTAACTATATTTGTGTTGCTTTGGTTTGGATATTGTCTTTTATATTTGGCTTCTTCTATAACTTCTTCATTTTTGGACTGTATAGATTTAGTTAGATTTATATCAGGCTCGTAGGTTCACAATGTCTTTTATATTTGGTTTTATAACAAGATGTAATTTTTAGCATACATATTTTTTATCATCTTTTTTGGAGTGCATATCATCGCCGAGTTAGATTTAGATCCGGCTCGAAGGACCACTATGTCTTTTATATTTGGTTTTATAACAAGATCTAATTTTTATCATATATATTTTTTTATCTTCTTCTTTATTGGACTGCATATCATCGCCGAGTTAGATTTAGATCCGGCTCGAAGGATCACTATGTTTTTTATATTAGGTTTTACAACAAGATCTAATTTTTATCATATATATTTTTTTATCTTCCTCTTTTTTTGGACTGCATATCATCGCCGAGCTAGATTTAGATCCGGTTCGAAGGATCACTATGTTTTTTATATTTGGTTTCATAACAAAATGTAGTTTTTGTTTGATATTTTATTTTTTATATCTTTATATCCTTAGTGATGGGCAACTTACAACTAGCGAGGTGTTTTTGCAAGGTTCTATTTCTCCGTCGCATTTTCTAGGGCTGCATTCCTGCTATTATCTAGGACTGACAGATATTGTAAAATGTTTCTGTCTACGTTTTAAAATTTCATATGCAGTGTATTACAGCTTCGGTTCAGCCGAAGTTAACTTTTTTTCTCAGTATTTTTTTTTTCAAGTGTTTCAATTACAATGGAAAATCAGTTTACAACACATATGTAAGGAAATTCGCATAAAAAATTAATTGTAATAATTATTAAACGCGTGCGACAATTTTGCTTCTGGACAGCTCATTAATTAAATTTGCATTTGTAATGAGCAAAAAAGTTTTTAAGAGGAAATTACACATGAATAATGTTGAAATTGAAAGTATTAAATTCATAACGACATTTTTTATTTTTCTTAATTATGTATTTAAAGGTAAGTTAAAGTTAAAGTGAAAAAAAGGAGTATCCTTCAACTGATTACCCCTTGAAAAATGTGCACATAAACGATAAATAACGGTTTTGTGGGGATGGCATCTCAATTTTACTCTGCGTACATATCAGCAGAATCTAAATATCTAAGTTTTGTAGCACTATCTGTTATAATCTCTGATATTTCGTTGGCCAACAATTTGCAGAACCACAATCCAGAATAGTCATCGCAATGATTATGTTAAAATTTTAATCGAATAGGTGCGAATATCCTAATAATCATTGCGTCTTGTTTGCTAATTTGTAAAATCTTTCAATTTTCCGATCGTGCATATTTTGCAAATTTTATCTCCATAAGCAGCGAAATATTTCGTACATTATTAAAAGTTGATACTGGACATCATTTATAGAAAAAGCAAATAATTTCGCCATTCACATATTGATCTTCTATTTAGTGATGGAAAGTATGAGGAAGTATAATTCAAATGGTTTAACTTTTCCCCAATAATTTTGTGCAGTATTTTGTCATCTAATTAAATCAGTGGTTACACTCGTTGCTGCAGAATACTGCTTAATCATTTCCCAATAATGTGATTTAAGTAGAACACTAAGACTAGGCTTACATTCACGCAAGACTAGGCTTACATTCTTGCATTTTAGCATTTATGATTTTGATTATATTTAAATGTTGATCTGCGAACTTTATGTTAAAGTTAGCAGACCAAGTAAATTTGTATGTAGGCAAGAGCAAAAAATTTGTTTTATTTTAAAGTACAAAATTCGATTTACATAATTACGATACAACATTTCAGTTTTTTTCTTACATTTAAAGTGCTGCACGTGGTAAGTCTAGACCATTTATTGTTTGCGGTCCTAATAGTATTGATTTTGATTGCCATGTCGTCGAATATGGGTCGTTTTAGCTCGTTTTGCAAGCTCATCCTGCTATAAAAGTTACACTCAATATTACTGTGCCCTGGCACGAGGCGTCTACTGTTCTGCTCTGTCATCTCATTAAGAGATTTGCGACAGTCAGTGCTGGTTCTTGACCAATATAGGCCGTAGTCCTGCACTGTTATAGCTGCTTAGCTGTTTGAATATAGGTGAACTTGTTTTCCTCTAATGCTAGACGATTCTAGGTATAACATGGCCTCTTGAATGGCAGCGACTTCCGCTTGGCAAACGCTACAGTAATCAGGTAGTCTGAAAGAGGCATTCATATACATTTCTGCGATGTAGATCCCACCACCGATTCTGTTTTCCAGTTTCGAGCCATCTGTGAAGATGCTCAATGATTTTTCCATTACTATTTCCTGTTGCTGTTGCTGTTGCTTTTCCTGCCAAACTTGTCGGGCAGGGATGCGAACATCGAAATTATTATTGATGTTCTGTATATGGATATAATAATCTGTACTTCCGAGTAGGTCTTGTAACCCGGTCAGGATTGTTACTCAGGCACAACCCGTTATTCCAATAACCACATTCTCTAAGCCTGATGGCTGCTATTGTGTCATTTTCTCTTTCTATTAGGTCGAATGAAAGGAGATGTAGTATCGTGTTTAACGCTTCTGTTGATTTAGTGTACCCATTTTTATTTAATTTTATTTTTTAGGTAAATGTATGTTTATATAATTAAAATTGAAAGCAATTGAAAATCAGCAAAAATCTCAACAACAAAATCAACAAAGAGGCAGAAAATTATGCCGGATACATTAAGTGCTATTTTTACGGCACCAAAAACAACAACAACAACAACAACAAAAAGAATATATAATACGATTTTTACCCTTGCATAAATTTTCATACACACACACACACACACAGTCATACAGATGAAGAAGAAGAAGCATAACTACTTAAGGAAATGCAATATAAAATCTCTGATAAGATGACTTGATTCTGTGTGTGTGTGAGTATAAGTGTAAAACCTGAGCACCGCATACAACTGTAGGTGTATGCAGTTTACTATTTCCATTTCATAGCATTTCACAATCTATCTCTCTCTCTCTCTCTATCTCTCTCTCGTACACATGGCAGAGTATAAAAACGAAAAATGCAGCACGAAGAAATATTAACGGAAATGGCATGACACACAAAAGAGAAGCAAACGAAGACAGCGAAGAATATAAAAATGCAGAAGAAGAAGAAGAAGCGTAGAAAATGCTGCACACAACACAAAAGCAAAAACAAAAAAAAAAACAAAAAAACAAAAACAAAAATGCAAGAACAAAAGGAAATGAAAAACAAAAACAACAATGCTGAAATTTGCCAAAAACAAGAAAAGCAAAAAACAAAAAGCGGCAATACAATACACTCACTCTCTTACTTTTTAGTTGGTGGGTGATAAGTTGCTTATGTATAAGTATGTATGAACCACAGAAAAAGAGAGAGTGTGTCTGTGTGTGTATGGAAAAGCTCTCTCATGAGTGTGTGAAATTTAGTGACGTTGTCAGCAATTTTCGCACACTACAACAACAAATGTCCGTTTTGACAAAGACGATACGAGGCTAAAGATGACGACGACGACGACGACGACACGATGAGGCGAGATTGCCGAATATCTTCTTTCATCTATTTTTCGTTCTTCGTTTTCTATTAAAAATTTATATAAAGTGGCCCAAAAAAGTATGCAACATGGCAGCGTTTACTTGTAGTGGGTGTTTCAAAAAGTACACAACATTTATACTCATCACATGTAGTTTGAATAGTATTATAATCTATGTATAACGCATTATAGGATTATAGGAGGCATCGGAGAGTATATATATTTTTGATCAGCTCGACGAGACGAATAGAACTCGCCATGTCCGTCTGTCTTTCTGTCTATCTGTCTGTCTGTCCGTAAGTCTTTCTTCTGTCTGTGTGCATCAAAACTAGTCACCTTATTTTTGAGATATCGATCTGAAATCGAGTATGACGACTTCTTAAAATCCTAGGCTGAACATATGTCACAATGATCACAATGACTTTTATGTGTAGCCCCCATACGAACACACCGCTCACTTCTCTGCGTCTGTATGAAAAACTTTTTTATTCAGTCAATATCAACATTAAATTCGATATGAAGGCTTCTTATGTACGGAAACTTCACACATAGTCCCACTCACTTTTAGTAGACAGTCCTACCGCCAACTTTGTGGTTATTTGTGTACTTTTTTTAAGTATTGAAGCTCCGGTTTTACCTAAATTAACGTTTCTCTTTTAAAATTTTCAATTCAACTTTTCTAGCTTTAATTTTGAATTTTAAAACTGAATTCAGCGTACCCAAACATTAGTATAATAGACCTATCTCACCAATTCCTAGCAAGAGAGTCGACTACAACAGTGCAATCGTCCCATCTGACAGGTTGTGAGTGTTATAGTAAATACAAGTCAACATATTCACTATTGCCTCTTCCTGCGAAGTACAGAAAATGTTGTATCCGTAAGTGCTTCAGTTCAAAATGAGTCAATGTCGATTCCGTCGACGCCGTTGACAGAAATTGTGAATGTCTTAAACCAAATTTTAATGAATTTTCCATAAATATCTTTACATACACCCCTACAAGATACAACTAACTCAAGAACTGAAGGCTTGATCGTTTGAAGCGCCGACACTTTTCCTGTAGATCTCTGCAAAAGTTTTGAGAAAATTCATCTTCAGCGATGAAGCTCATTTTTCGCTTAAAGGTTTTGTTAATAAGCAAAATATACGTTATTTGACAACAACAGAGCCACATGCGCTTCTAGAGACTTCATTGCATGCACAAAAAGTGACCGTCTGGCTGAAACATGAACTGTTTGCGAATTATAAATTTTTGCAGATTCGAAGTTTAAATTTTATTACTGCATGGTTACAATGCACAAATGTGTACCCTGCAAGCATTTAGCATCGATAGTATCCTCTTTTGTGTGATTGAAAATCGGAGATGGCAAAATGCTGGTCAACAAAGATACCAGATTGATAACACTACCAAACGATTTTTTCTGTATTGCTCAAACAAAACAATAATTGATTAATAGCGTAGCATGATAGTACAAACACCACGTTTGGTTATTCTGAAAGATATAATATTTTTCTTTTTAAAAATCCGAAATAATTCAAATAAATGCATGATAAATTTTGGTTCTACGAGTTTATGCGAGTTATATCTAAATTAAATCCAAATGACTTGAAACCTATTTAAACATATGGAAACTGAAGAAGTTTTTCATACAAATGCAGAAAAGTAAGTGGTGCGTTTGTATGGAGGCTACCTCAAAAAGATGGCGGACCACGCCCATTTGTATATATATGTGAAGCAGCCATTAGCCATAAGCAACCACATCGAATTTCAAACTAATATTGATTTAAACGATTGATTCATACAAAAACACAAGAGTGGATTTGTATGGGGGCTACTTCAAAACGTGGGGTCACACCCATTTATGTTCATATGAATCGTCTGTCCATTAGAAGCTATGATTAAGTTGATATTGACTACAATAAAACAGTTTTTTGTACAAAAAGTCAATAGCGGGCTGGGTGTTTGTATGGGACTGCACAAAAAAGTAGGCGTGACATATCAATATGGATACTCTATTTGACTGCAATAAATATAATTCTAGCTGCCAATTTACAACTGAATACCATACAAAGTCAGATGTTTGGTCAGCTGTTTGTCTGTCAAAATTGGCGGAAAGCTTTTACTCAACTTTGCGCTTCTGTTGTAGCAACACCAGGTATCCAAATCTTTGTTGACAATGGAAAATAAAGGTCAAGGTATGCCAAATATAATTGTTATTAAATGATTTCGTATTATATGCGTTCAATGTTGTTGTTGTGGATTGTCTTTGTTATGTCTTATTTTAGAAAAAATTTAACCGAGGTGTTCGTGTAGTGTGGAGTAAAAAACTAATTTCTGGCAATTTGTGCCAAAAAGTTATTATGCAAATGTTTACTCTAAACTGTGATTTTAAATTTGTTGTTAAAACTTTTAGCCCATTTTTGCACATTCCCTACATATTTTGCTTTTTAAGCCAAATTTGAGGTAAGCCATTCTGTCCTACTGGATGTGCGGATCAATGGAAATCGAAATGAAAAAACGTTATTTAACTGGATTGTTGGTGAATTAAATTTAAATGATATATCAATTGACTTAAAAACCGAAATCACTACGAAAATAAGGAGTTGTCACCTTTTTATATTATAAAAAATCTAACTAAAGGTAATCCTACAATTGCGACATTTAAGAGGTCGCATTCCAGTTGGCTATTGTCAAGCATGATTGTTGTCGCGGAGAGAATCAACGACCAAGTTACTTCAGACAATCAAATGGGATGACCACGACTGTCTTATAGTGATGCAGGATCACGGCTGAAAAGAAAAATGGCAACGGAAATGGCCGATAATGAAGAAAATAATACAAGTCTCCTTGTGCATGTAGCATCAGTTTCAGCGATAAAGGCCAAAATGAACGATACTGCTTTTGTATTAAAAATACTCTTTCTCTACTTTAAGTGCATCAAGTGAGATTAGAAAGAAACTGTCATTCTCGGAGCCGGTACCACTCACTTTAAGTCAAGCTCTTGCATTTTTGATTGACAACTCCGTAACCAAAGCCCAATACAACAACATGAGAGCTTTAAAACAAGCACAACACAACAACATGAAGGCTTTAAAACAAGAGCCCAAGCATCTCTCCAAAATGTGCTTAATCATACGGCCAGTCGAGTTATCCTTTTGCAAGAGGAGGTACTTAAGAGACATGAAAACATAAAAGATGTCAAACTAATCGCGAGCTATGGATTTGACGGCTGTGGATTTGACGGGGCAGTGTATGTACAAGCAGAGTTTCCAGGAGAAAAATCCGATATCAAAGACATTATTTCTTACGAGCGTTATTCCACTGAAATTAACGGATGATTTTGGGACGCCCTTATGGATAAATCAAACTCCACAATCAGTAAGATTTTGCAGACTCCTAAAGTTTGAATTCGCTAAAGAAAGCAAAGATCTTATTCTGGCAGAAAATGCGGATTTGGAATCACAAACACAAAACTTAACAGCTTTTACAATTACAATTTTTCAATTGAAAGAAAAATCACTGTCACTCTTGATCTCCATTTGACATTGACTGACAGCCAGGTGTGTTAAATATATTAGCGGGAATCAAATCTTATCAAGTATGTGCTATCTGTGGAGCCAGTGCAAAGGATTTTATGAAAACTACCGAAATATCAAACTTTAAGGCTAAACCTGGAAATCTTCAACACGGCATCTGTTCCCTACATGCATGGATAAGATTTTTTGAGTACGTACTTAAAATCTTATATAAACTACAGTTAAAAAAGTAGCAAGTAAGGAATAAAGAAGAAAAAGACATGTTAACATCCCGTAAAAAAGAAATACAAAAATTATTTTGAAGTGAAATAAGATTACATGTGGATAAGCCAAAACAAAACGTGGAAAAGTGGAAATACGAATGACGGAAATACCGCAAGAAAGGCATTTAAAAAACACAAGGCAACTTTCATTAATATTAGGATTAGATTATGACATTCTACACCGGTTTTATATTATTTTAATAACTATATACTATTAATTCTCCGTAAATATTACTAAATTCGGCCAATTCTGACGTCGAATTATATGAAAAAGTATTCTTAGTATCCAATGTCAGCAACTGCCCACAAAGTTTTAGTTCACGGTTCGTTGATAATAGCATCATCGTTATAACCTATCGGTTGTTTTGGAGAAAACGCTTCTGAAACGCAAAATAAACTTTATAAGCGCGATAGACGAACATATGCGAGAGGAAATTCTCGTATCAACAATTTAACGGATGTGTTCCACCGATCAATGGATTCATCGGACCCTTTACTTTCAAGCCTTAAAAGATTGGCTCAAAATAAACAAAAAACGTCGTTCTACCAAAGGAAGTTATTAAAAACTCTTAGAAGCACCAAATGTAGAATATAATAATAAGGAACATTTCTTATGCAGCCATAATAGCGACTCGGATACGTATCATGAAGACAGTAACCAATTTTCCCTGAATTTTGAAGTAGAAAAAGAAGATTAATGTAATAGTATTAATTTAATACCTATAACAAATCAGTATTTAAGTTCGTTTATATTCAAATATCAAATAATAATACCAAATCTACTCCTCAACAATGTGTCCTAATATGGGCGGTATAGCTGGGCGTGGTCGGATTGACTTGAAATTTTTCTCACTTACTTTAAGTGCTGATATGATCAACTGCACCAGCTATATTATTAGACTTTATGCCAAAAACAAATAGGGAATCTGGTCCAATGTGCAATGTAAAACGTTTATGAGCCACTGTGCAACAATTCAAGAAGAACGTTGGTTAAGAGAGAAAATAATTAAACTAGCTGTGTATTCTATACATCAATGCGCTTGTAATTCACAATTAGTTTTAACATACATACATACGTCATATTATTTGCGAAAATAAAGTTCCATTATAGCTACTATAACTAAATATTTGAAGCAAGCAAATGTCGCATAATTTTCTCGACTACTGTGCAACGACTGCATTTGTTTGTATATGTTGAACTGTCTAATTGTATCTGTAACGAGTGATTGTGTCTATGTGTGAGTGTATCTAATGTTGTTACTGTCGTAGTTTGTGATAAACACAAAATTTACATGCAGTGTATCAACTTCGCTTTCGACTTCCGCTTCATCGCCATCGTTGCTATAGCCATAGCCATAGCCATAGCCATAGCCATAGCCATAGTCATAGTCATAGTCATAGTCATAGCCATTGCCATCGTCGTCGTCCTTTGCTTATTTATATTCCTTCCGTTTACCACATACTAGTTTAGTAGCCATAGAATTCATAGCCATTGCTTAAAATGTGGGTTACGCACACAGACAATTTAATGGACGCACAGACATTCGACAGTTACCATATACAAGTACAAGTATCTAGATATAGTATATTTGTAGTTATGTATATAACATTATATATATTTAAGAGGTTATTTGTGATAAATGACTGGAAGCACAAATGTGCATGTCTGAAACATGTGTCCATTTAAATCTGTGTTGTTTTGTTGCTGCACGTTTATGGGAAAAATAATAGATATTTAATAGTTTA
This sequence comes from Leucophenga montana, assembly GCA_035044765.1. NCBI lineage: Eukaryota > Metazoa > Arthropoda > Insecta > Diptera > Drosophilidae > Leucophenga > Leucophenga montana. The sequence continues at coordinate 556,953 of JAWNNQ010002010.1, read as the reverse complement.
AAATGGAAAATCACATTGTGTTCGATATATATACTCGTATATATACGAAATATTTTAAGTTGTTATTAAGTTAATAGAATACGATTTTCGTTAATATTTGGCAAAGTTGTTTGGCTTTGTTAAACAATCGAAAAGTCGTTTTACAATTCAGAAGAAATTTTTGACAAACTTTGCGGAGAAACATTTCTGAAGAAAGTTGAGTTGCAATTTGCGTATAATTAAAGAATACTCAAAGTTAGTAAATTTCCTCTTAAGGGGGTATTAAAAAAAGTTTTCCCAAACTATCTATAAAGTGCGCTATCCTAAATGTTGGTTCGGTATTTCAACATTGAGTAGTTTTCACCATATTCACCAATTTCGACAAATGAGTAAAATTTATTTATGATATTCTTTACCATTTATTTAAAACATGTTCTTGAATACAATGTCGATTAAGTGAAGGCCTCCATTCGTTAAGCAAAAAGCAGCACTTTTTTTTCGGACATTCTGCATAAAACTAGCCAGTTTTTTGGGCTTTATAGCAGCAATTCCGGCTGAATTCGTCAATGGTCTTCGGTTTGCTGGCATAAACTTTGCTTTTTAAATAAAACCCGCAGAAAAAAGTCTGGTGTAGTTCAAAGGAGGAGAACAAGGAGGCTGATTTGGACTCAACATTTTTCGACACAACGCTCGGAACGCTTGCGCTGCTGAAAATCGAAGTTTATCAAACCGTTTTGATGCACATGCGAACACGCAAAGTGCGCCAACATCCAACGATAGCATGCGTCGTCAACAGTCTTTCCAACTTTACAGAAAAATGGTCCGATGATGGTTTTCGCGCACCCTCCAGCCCAAAAGGTGACATTCTCATCGTGCAATGGTGTTTCGTGAATGACGTTTTGTTTATTAATTCCACCGGAGAGTGTAAAATGAACTTCGTCCATCATCAAAATTTTTAACCAAAAAATCAGCCACGGGATCGATCATTCATATTTCCATATTGCAAGCGACGCGACTTGTTCGCGGGCAACATTCTTTGAATATGTTGCACTTTGCATGTAAGGAGACGAATATCTTGCTTCATAATCCTCCTTAGAGTTGTTCGACTCACGTTTAACTACTGAAATCGACGACAACGCATTTTGGATTATCGGCAATACTGTCTTTTATCGTTTCAACAACTTCATTGGAGCGTTAAGCACGCGGTCGAATGGGACACTGGAAAGTCGCTACAGATCCGTACTCAAAGAAAATCTATGCCAAACTATGGCGTCTAAATTTTCACAATTGCACGATTGTTTTCAATGTAAAGTGCTACATTTTCAGTAGGTTCTTTCGGTATGTATTTAATCATAGATAAAATGGTATTGAATGACGTTTTAATCTCGTGCACATTTCTCAAAATCGGCTAAATAATGGCAGAGTTATTCAATCTTGACATACCGAAGATTTAGGGTAGTATATGACTTACAGGAAACTTCAAACTTTTTTATATCATTTTAGATCCGTAGCAGGGCGTCTGCACCCCATATGCCCCATGTGCTATTGGATAGTTTAAAATGTTGCAAATTATGTGGTTGCCAAACGGATGGAATCTCTAATGAAAACTTCCTTTAATGACTCATAAATATGTGTATTCACAAACGCGATTTTAGTACTTATCTATTGTATTCGTAAAAACATCTTATGTTTAAAACTTGTCACCATGACGAGTCTATATTCAAGTATGTCCATACGATAACGAATTGAACCACTCAGCAGCATGCAAGGAAGTCGTATAAATGGAGATAGCAACAACAGGAAAATCAAACAAAAATGTGATAACAACCGGTAACCTTCCACCACTTTCACTACCATTAAACCATTTGCTTCGCTGTGCTTCTTCTACGAACAACTTTTGTTGGGTTTGGCTCGTCGTGGAATACCCACACGGTCGATTGCTGTTTTGTTTCCGGCTCATACGAATATATCCATGATTCGTCACCTGTCACGATTTTATACACGTCTTTTGAAGCACCACGGTCGAACTTTTTAATCACTTACCTACACCAATCGACGCGAGTCTTCTTTCGAGCGATTGATAAATTATGGGGTATCCAACGAGAGCAAATTTTTTTTACAGCAAAATCGAATGTATTGAAGTGGAACTAATGTGCAAGGATGCCTCTATCTCATGATATGTCACATGACGATCTTGCATTATCAGTTACGCACTGCATCGATGTTTTTGGGCACAACAACCGATTTTGGCCGACCTTCACGGAATTCGTCGGCGATCGAACTACGACCACGATTGAATTCACTATACCAGCGATATACTGTGGTTTTTGATGGTGTTTTATCGCCGTACAACGAACTGAGTTCATTGACACATTCTTGTTGAGATAATCCACGTCGAAAGTTATGAAAAATAATCATAAAAATAAACGAAAAGCTTCTCTTGAAATATCCATTTTTTTGCCAAAATGCTTTTCTTAATGCACTGTAAACAAAACAAATAGCAATTGTACATCAAAACTTTGTGAGTACATTTAAGCCAAAAGATGTCAAATTTTATTATGGCGTTGCCAGATTTTAGCTTTTGACATTAGTGTTGCCAGTTCCCGAAATATAAATAGCAGCCCTCGTACGATATGAGATCAGTGAATTAAATTACTATTTAGTTATGCAAATAAAATTATGCGGAAACAGCACGTTACACAGCTGATCCAATAAGAGAAATGATTGGATTAGTTTTAATACATGAAAAGAAAAGAAAAAAACAAAAACTAAAGATAAGATCAACCTAAAACTGGACGAAGTTCATGAAAGTCAAAATTTTCTCTTCAGATTGTTCGTGAACTGCAGCAAAAGTTGGATTAATATAATTTTAATATAATTACAAATATATATTTAGTAATCCAGTGGTCACTAGTCTAAATACAAACAAGCAAGCTGAACAGATGAGCTATCGAGGCTACAAATCTTTATGGATCTATGTGTAATATACATATTTATAATATGTATATTACATATTTATATTTATACAAAATCAGCAATTTGTCTTACATTAAACTTAATTGGATTAACTTTTTCTTCGTGGTTGACCAAGTTTTTATTTTTTATACCATTTACAGATAGTATAAAATTGTATTCTTAGTTTGCCTGTAAGTTTGTAACGAAATTAAATGGGGCATCATAGATCCCATAACGTATATAAATTCTTGCTCAAATCGACAAGATGAGTCGTTATAGCCAGGTCTATCTATCTTTCCGTCTATCTGGTAATTGTTGCGCATTTTCTATGAATCTAGTTGTAAGATATCAAACTGTAACACTCGCATGTAGACTTATTTTTATTTCAGTCAAGTTGTACTAGTAGGTAGACTTCATACAAACCACCCGCTTATGCACACTTCTGTGCTTTTGTTTAAAAAAAAACATCTTTCGTTAATTCAATATGCGAAATTCTATATTACGGCTTCTTATAGAACATATACATACATAATGGACTAATGGACATGTCCCGCGCACCTTTTGAGGTTGTCACTATACAAACCCACCAAGCACGTTTATGTTTTACAATACGATATGAAATTTCGTGTGAATGATACACTGGTTTATAGCTCAACTATAAATTCGATGCCACTATATTGTATTATAGGAAAATTATGAAATTGAAAAAAAATTTTTATGAATAGATTCCGGAGCTATTCAATATCTAATTATTGTCTTCTTTTTCAGAGATAGTTTCACATTTTTGACCATATCTCGTAGTTTTTTTAAAATTTTGTAAACCAATAATATTAGAGCTTCGGTTCAACCGAAGTTAACGTTTTATTCTTGTTTTTATTTGCTCCCGAAATGTCAGTGTGGATGGCTTCGAGGCAAAAACCTTTTCGGCTCCAAATAGTGTTGCTACGCCACTCTGTGTGAATGGCATAAAAAATGATTTTGACTTGGGTTACCTTCTGCAAAACTATTGAAGTTTTCTATTGGAACTGGTTACAAAAACTGCAAAATGGGAAATAGTTATATAAGAGGACGGCGCTTTGTAGTGCTGTTAAAATGTTCATTGATTATTTATATCCTTTGTCTGAAATTGTCATAGAAAATGCTGTATATTCCAATTTAAAGGCCCTATCTCCATTAGTCTACGCAATCTTAGTCGTACGAACAGTTAGACTGTCGAACATATATATTACCACTCGACTCTGGACGCGCATCATTCATATACAAGTTGTAATCTAAAAATAACCGAACTTTTAATTTAAATCATAGAACATGTAGATCATAGAACACACCATCTATAAACTGTTGGCAGCGTTGGATAGGTACATTTTTCTTCTTTCGAAAGCACATGTAAGTAAGTACATGCTATACGTTTGACACGTTACAAAATAACACACGTTTTAATAACAGCAGTTTTTGTAGTTTATGGTAAAAACAAGCTCGGTAAAATTTTCTGAAACTTACGTATTATTAATAAAAAGTTTATGCTGATGATTGTATGACTCGTACTCAAGTTTACACGTGGTTTAGACGATTTAAAAACGGCTGTGATGTTTTAAATGTTGATCCAAGATCTGGACGACACGAAGCATCTAATCGTACTGAGTTAGTGGAAAAAGCAAGTGAAATAAACGCTATCGATGCCAATTTCACTGTAAGAATGCTGGCAGAAGAATTAAATTCATATTACTGTACAATCTACAAAATATTAACTGAAGATTTGGATGAAAGAAAGTTGTGTGTGCGTTTTATTCCATATCAGTTAAATAATAATAAAAAAAAAATCGCTCGTGTAGAGCATTGCATTGCAGACATAATTTCAACAGCTGAAAACGTTTCAGATTATCTTGTTGCGGTCATAGCTGGTGATGAAATATAGTGTTTTAAATATGATACTGAAACTAAGCGACAATCTGCAGAATGGAAGTCAAAAGACGAGCTAAAACCTAAAAAATTGCGTTTTCAGAAGTCAAGAATCAAGACAGTGCTGAGAACTTTCTATGTTTCCAAGGATATTGTTCGCAAGAAATTTGTTCCATTAGGTCAAACTGTCAATGGAGAATACTATTTACAAGTTTTACATCGCGTTTGTGGTCGAGAGTTTTACGTGTTAGGCCAGAATATTCCAAAGAAAAGCAGCTGTTTTTATTGCAAGATAATGCAGCGCCTCACAAGACCAAAAAAGTCAATGAATTGTTGATGAAAAAACAGACTTGTTTCATTGTTCAGCCGCCGTATTGGCCTGATCTATACGCGTGCGATTGTTTTCTCTTCCCAAACATGAAAACTGCAATGAAAGCAGCTTTTTACGATGACATTACAGCCATACAAGCAGTGGTGATATAGTTGCTAAAGAACATTGCCAAAAAGCGAGTTTAAAAAGTCTATGTATAAATTGGTTGAGCGTTCCAAACGTTCCATTGAGTTAAATGGAGCGTATTTTGTATAAATATTAGCTTTGAAACATACATACATACCAAGCTTGTTTTATTTTGTAACTAAAAAGTTCGGTTATTTTTAGATCACACCGTGTTTATATAGTTTGTCACACCTCCTTTCTGGCTGTTACATACACATATGCCAAAACTTAATATATTTATCAATTTACGCTACTTCATGCAGCTGTGCAGTGTAACATATACTTGTATAATATATATTTAATTGGCTTATGTGCTCGGAACACGTTGCATAAACATAGACCAGATGTTGTTTTAATGTGAAGACGTTACGTGCTTTCGGTAGAGAACGCTACTTGCGTAATTAAAAATTTACATAGAAAAAGCCACCAAAAATGGAATTTACTTCCTAGAATGCGCTGCATTTGGCGATAATTAATTAATTAAAAAATATTCGAACCGCTAAATCAAATTATTTCCAACTAAATCAAATTATTTATTTCAATTCGTATTGTTAGCAATTGATTGCTACAAATCCAATCAGTTAGCTAACCTATTTCTAGACAATAGCAAAACAATGCCCATTTCAAAACTTCTGCTACTCGAGCGCTACAAAAAAATAAAAAGGAGAAAAACCGGAAATAACAAAAGAAAAAATATCAGTTTAAAAGCAAAAGTTAGAAATTACAAATAAAGTTAAATTGAATGCATAAAACGAAGCAAAAGCAAAGGACTTACGTTTTCGCTTAGTATGTAAATCAATCAAAGTGATTTGATTTTATCCACCATTTTGTTTTTGCGCTATTTTGCTTGTTTCCTTTTTGTGAATGTTTTATTTTATTTTCTTTGGTTGTCGTTGTTGTTGTTGTTTTTGTTTTTATGGCATTCACTCACATTGGTATATATATCTGATTACATTTTTTGTTACGTTTTTTTAAGGATTCTTTCTCATTTTTTTTTTTTTTAAGGATTACACTACTTTGCATATGTATATATACCAAGTAAATACTTATATACACAGTTGGGACACTAATTTATATATATATATATATGTATGTATATAGATAGCAATGGTAAATTTATATATGCACTTTTTTTTGTACGAATTGAATTTTTGTGAAGATTTTGTAACAAATAAAAATTTTTTTTAGAATTTAAATTATAAACAAAGAAATATTACTCGAATCGTTTTTATTTTATTTATTTATTTATTTTTTTTTTTTTTGTTTGGTTTAGCATAAATTAAACTAAAAACAAAATTTTTCACTTATTTCTCAAAGAGCCAATCAAATTTTTTTTGCAAAAATTTTTTATAGTATTTTAGGGATTTTTCTATTTATTATACGCGTCGTTGTCCGCGCTGTGTTGCTTCACATTTCGTTGTTACTTTACGTTTGTTATTTGTGCTCATTCTCTCACTCACAGACCAGAGAGGCGAAAAGAAAAGTTGCAATGCGCGTTTCGTGCTTCCGCTCGGCTCGGCACGGCTCGGCACGGCTCGGCACGGCTCGGCACGGCTTTTAACTTCGGCCTCACTAGGAGTTTAATTGTCGCAGGTTCAATGCGAAAGCTTTTTACTTTCTCGCTCTCTCTCTCTCTTCTCTCTCTCTCTCTCTATCTATCTATCTTTCTCTATCTTTCTCTCTCGCAATCTCACTATATTTTCTCTTTCGTTCTGTTTATATTGCGTGAGAGTGAGAGAGAGAGCGCATATGCAACGCAACTCTATGCACGCTTTTCTATTGTACCGTTATTGCATAGTTTTACAGTTATATCACCTGCAATTAGCTAAAAGTGTCAGTAAAATGTTTTGCTGCTCGTAAATCAAAACTTCTGTCATATATTTTATTTATTGTTTTTTTTTGTTTTGTTTGTTTTTCGATGCTATAAAATAATGCTTTCTTTGAAAATACTTAATTTTTTTTAAATAATATCCTAAAATCGCACCACTCCACTTGAAGTACTGCATTCAACTGTTGTAAAATTATTGTGAGATTTTAATGAAAGCTTGAAAAAAAAAAATAAATAAATAAAAGCGCTGCAATGCGCAATGCACTTTTTTGCATAAGTGTGAGCGCGAGACAAGTTCTTCAATCGCTACAATATAACTTCGGCTGTCTAATAGTTTCGTTATAACAGTATAACAAGTATGACAGAAGCTCATTGAAGTGCATTAAATGTACAGTATAATACTTATAATATAAATCTGCACATACAGCCGGACTTTGAAGATTATTTGGCATAACTTGGTAACTTAAATGAAACAGACAAAAGTACGAAACTAGAATTTTCCATCCATAGTAAAAAATAATTCTAATACATACACGGTCTGTTCTAAAAATAACCGAACTTTTTAATTCTATACTGATAATACATACATACAGATAAATAAAATTGGACTGTTTGTGTGTAATATTAAAATAACCGCTTTTTACTAAATGCATATGGATGTATACACGGTACATATACAAATATAAATTTTTTTACAATTTTTGTCTGTCTGTCTGTCTGCTTGTTCCGGCTAAACTCTGTAACGGCTGGACCGATTTTGACGGGACTGTCACTGGCAGATAGCTGATATAATAAGGAGTAACTTAGGCTACTTTTATTTTAGAAATTTCATTATTTATTTTTATTAATATAAATCTATATATGTAAAAACCTATATATACATATGTGTATATTCTACCATGCACGTTTGCTACTGGCTAAGCTGCATTCTCTCTCTCTCTCTTCTTTGACGTTGCCGGCATCAAACACAATAACAACAACAGCTGCAGCAACAGCAGCCACAAGTACAACAACAACAAGAACGTATATGACGATGTTAGAGTACAGCAACAACAACAAAAAGATCGTATATGGCGATAGAGTAGTCTAGACGTACGAACCATAGCACAAAGAGGAGACAAAGGATAGGGAAACTATATAGAAACGTTTATAGTTGTCACTTTTTCGTTATACTTTTCGTTTCAATAAATCCAATTCACACCGCGCCAAACACTTCTCCCACCAACGACTTAATATCACAAAGGCTGCCTGTCGCGCGGGCTCAGAACGCTAACAGTTGTGTCTCAACGACTTCCGACTTTAAAAATTGATTTACAGCGCTTATATCATACTTTTTTAAAGGGTGACTGGAATGTCATCGTAAAAAGCTTCTTTCATGTTTGCAGTTTTCATGTTTGGGAAGAGAAAATAATCGCACGCTGATAGATCAGGCGAATACGGTGGGTGGTCAATGTGATAAATTTGAGTTTTCATCAAAAACTCATTGTCGCTTAGTTTTAAGATCATATTTAAAACACCATGTTTTATCACCAGATATGATCGAATCAAGAAACTCTGGATCAAGAACGAATCAATCAAGAAACTCTGGATCAGCTGTTTTTGCAATGTCTTTGCAATGCCCTACACGAGCGATTTTTCGATCATCATTTAACTGATAGCGATTATTTGACTTACTTTTTCCACGAACTCAGCACGATTCGTACAGGTCTTGGATCAACATTTAAATCATCACGACCATTTTTAAATCGTGTAAACCAAATGCAAACTTGAGTACGACTCATACAATCTTCATCATAAACTTTTTTTTAACAATTAGTAAGTCTCAGCTAATTTTTTACCGAGTTTAAACCAAAATTTAATATAGTACGCTCATTGTTCCATTATTTAGATCATAAATTAAAATTTCGGTTATTTTTAGATCAACCTTGTAGATCTGATCTTGCCGTCCTCTCTAACGCCGTCTTAAACCTTTAGTGCTGGAGCTTCAGGATTCGTCCGGATGAAGTGACCAGCCCAGTGCAGTCGCTGGAATTTTAAGCGCTGAACTATGGCAACGTTCTCATACAGCTTGTGGTTTACACGGGACCTAAGCTCGATGCCAACTTTAAGAGGACTAAAAATCCTAGGAAGGATCTTTCTCTCGAACACTCCCAAAGTCACTGTATCCGATGATGTCAGGATCCATGCCACTGCGTCATACAGCATGACCGGGATCATCAGTGTCATAGATTTTTATCTTCGCACTTTGGTGACAAGTCCTCGTAATTTCCTACTAAACACGAAACCGCATCATCCAAAATTCGTGCTTCTTCGCATGGCAACTATAATAGATGTCACAGGATGCCTTTTTCGAGCAGCCCTGTCCTATCCATCGCATTTCCTGTATTTGCGGTGATATCAGCCTTAAATTTGTCGAGGACATCAACCAGCTGGATATCTGCACCAGCCCTGTGGAGCGACAGGACATTCCAGGTGCATATGCGTAAATCATGGACCTTAAATCGTTTGCGGGGATCGTCATCATTGGGAAATTTTATCCGTGGCTTCCTTTGTGTCTTCACTGGTACGTTGTTTTTTTTTTTTTTTTTTTTTTGAGGTGGCGGGAACCAAACCCAGCGCACCAACACCTAATTAAGAGGAGTGGTTGCCTTCACACAATTTGCTTACCACGTAGATTCCTAGTTCTAGCGGACGTTTTATTTAACTGTATAGATTTGAACGGACTATTGAGCAACACATTAAAAACTCTAACAATAAAGAAATTCGATATGCATATGTATTATATTTTAAAATGTTTTCATTTTATTTACTTAAATCAATTACTACTATTAATTACAAATTAATTATTTTATACTGTATTTTACACATACGTTGTTGTATTTTTTATTTCTTTCATTTTATTTTTGTTTGTGGTTGTTGTTGTTGTTGTTGGTGTATTATTGTAATAACTATATTTAACATGTTTACATTAGAGTTAATATTGTATATAATAGGTATAATTTATTATATAAATTATAATTACAAGTTTTCATCTTACTTATTTTTTTATTTTTTGCTTACAAAAGTAATGCGTTCGATTTATACAAATTTTTGCGACTTAAACTAGTATTGTATTAAAAATGTTATTTTAGTTACGATAATAATTTTATATAAACCATATATAATAATTTGCTTATTGCATTAATGCATATTTACGCGATTCACTGATTTAATTTCTGTTTTCTTTTTTTTTTTTTTTGATTAAACATTTTATTTTCTTCATTTGTTTTATAAAAAAAAAAACTTATCAAACATTTTGAAATAATATTACGCATTTTAATAACTTAAAAATATAGAAATTCATTAGATAAATTGTTGGAAAACAACAAAAAAAAAAGTATCTATTTACATTTTGTTATATGGCGCACAAATGAACTGCTAATAAAAAGAAAAGAGCTATTTACAGCACAACTTTTTTGTTTTGTATAGGGTTTGGTTTTTCAATAGGCACATAACAATTTTGTAGTTTAATATTAAGGCAGCCTTAAATTTTATACAGAATCTGTCAATATCAAAAACGTCAGTCAAGCACGTTGCTCATGCGTAAGCCTTACCATGTTAAATATGTGTGAAACTTGTCTCACTTTTTGGCTGCATAAAATCTAGAGCTGCCCTAATATGAAACTACAAAATTGTTAGATTGCAATTGAAAAACCCTGTATATAATGTTAAAAAATCTGTTACTTAACAATTTTTGTATAAAAAACTGTGTGTTCTTCAACTGCTTAAGCTAGTTTTTTTACGTTGTATTCACAGTATTAACAGCTTAGTAGGCAAAAATATTAATTATTATATTACTAGTTTAGTTTTGTGTGTGTGTGTGTGTTTTTTTTGTTTAATTATATAAATTGTTTAGTTTTTTTTTTTTTTTGATTTTTTTCGTCGTTTGCTTTTAAAAGATTTTTTATAGCCGTTCTTTGTTGTTTTTTTTTTGTGTTTTTAATTTATAACTTTAAAACAACTTTTAGTTGTAACAAGTGCTTAAATTCTAAACTTAAAAAAACAAAAAAAAAATGTTATATTTACATATTTACAAGATGTTTGCTGCGCTTAAAAGTGCTGCATGCTTTGTTCTTATATATATTTATATAAAATGAAGTCGTAAATCTCAAAACCAAATAAGTTTAAGCTTAATTCGGCAAGTTTTATGTTAATTACAATATTTTTTGTTTTTGTTTTTTGTTTTTAATGGTTTGGGATGTGGGGAGATCGTGGTTTATTATTAATTATTTTTGTATGAAAATGAATATTTAAAAAAAAAAAAAACTTTCCGAGTTGCACTTTTTGCTTGCAAAGAATCTTTCAACTAAATACGCCATAATATGCTGTAAATCGTCAAAGTGCATAATCTTCGCATAGATTGTATATGTCTGCTTAACTTAACTACTAATGGTTGACAAAATATAGTTTATCTAATAGGAATGTGCACGTTCAGCAGAGTCTAATTACTGATTTACGCTAGTTTCGTAGCCTGCTATAATGTGCCATTAGCTTTTAATAGTTTAATTTCAAGCTACTGTTAGTTATAAGCATTGATTTATTTGTAAAACTGAGTAAACAAACATTAAACCTCAATCAGTGAGCAATTAGTTGTGCTGAACGCGCTCAAAACTCAGCAACTGTCAGTGATATTTATGACATTGAACTATCAAATACATACAGTATAGTTTGTTATTTCAATATGCAACTTGACAAAGCTGTTATATTCAACTTGTAATGCAAGCAATGCTACAAACGATTAACTAAAGAAGATTTAGTAAAGAAGTATTTGGGCAAAGCGGCTTTCCGCTTCAAAACCAAGCTATTATTTTCTCTAGAGCTACAGCTACTTGTAGTTCCGGGTTTATGCCCAGAAGCTAAACACTTAATCATTGCCTTTATAATGCCGCAAACTGCAACGAGTCAATAATAAAAATTGAGCCCAACAAATGCGGTGTTGCTCAATTGAGCCATGAGCTACAATTTATAAATTTATGGCAACGTCATTGTAGCTTCAAAATAAAGTAAGAATCTGCGCTATCATTCTAATTTCAACAGCCATTACAAAACTGTGCACATATGAAACGTTTAATGAGACTTATACATATGTATGTACTAGTAGGCTAGGCTAGTTCTATAGAATTACAAGCTATGAGACGACTATAGCTGACGACGTGTACAAATTTTGGAATCTAATTGAATATCGTAGTTTGTTGAAAGAACCTTTAAAAAAAAAATCATTAAATCAATATTTTTTAAAAAAAATCAACCGTTTGTGCTAATATCGAGTTCACAGCAGTGTTTACTGTCATCGGGTTCACCAATTATGTTTTTACAAACAAACTCCATGGAAGTTTTAGAAGGCAAACAACTACAGGCAAAATGTTACAAATTCTTTTTCAATTACGTAAAGATTTTGCGAAAGTGCGAGAAGCTTGTTAATACTATATTATGCACAGAGAGTAATGGTTGACCCAAATCTTGGTTTTGCATGAAAATGCTAACAAAGCAATATTTGTATTGCGCACCAAGCATTTCTCTCAGTGCAAGGCACTACACTACAACATACACAACAAATAGTGAGCCTCCTTTCACTGCTTTAAGCTAATTAAAGTAATTTAATAATACAAATCTTTCTAAAACCAAATATAGAATATAGAAATTTCGCATGAATTAAAGCAACAAACATGATATATGGTTAGTTCAAATGCATGTGGTGTTCAAGCACAATACTGAGCTCGCTGAAAATTTTTGCTATCGAGAAACCTTCATATACAAAAAAGGCTGAAAAACAATCAACAATTTTCAGCACCAACTGTTTTTCAACGAGTACTCAGTTAACAAAATTGTTTGCTACCGAAAATACTTAATATACTAAAAAAAAAAAGGTGACGAGTGTGACCGTTTGCAATTCCGAAAAAAAAAAACAAAGAAAAATCAATATGTGTGAACTTTTCAGCTAATAAATAATTGATTTTAGCATTTCATATGGATTTAGTAGCATTGTTTTTTTGTTTGTTTGACACATAGCAGTAATAATTAACAATTTTGGTAGCAAACATTTTCAATCGATCTCAGTATTGGACTTAAACAAAACTAAAACAAATTAAGTTTCGACTTTTTCAGAGCAAAATCAAAACTGAAATTCATTTTTCAATGAATTTTTCAACTTCCAAAAGAAACAGTGCAGTGTATGCTACACTTTGCAAAACTAACACAAAGTATGAGCAGCAAACTTTTTACAGTGTGCCACCAATTTACAATGAAAAAAAGCCGCTTTCTAAGCTGAGCAGCCACTAATTTGAATTTGAACTAGCACACACAAACAGTGCGCAGCAAACTTTGCCAAGCGAACGTGCTATGAATTCCCATATCTCTGTAGTTTAATGACCACTCCCTCCTCCTAATCAATTATTTAACAAAAGCCAACTCGATATTAGCAGAAATTGTTGTGAAACTAATGCAAAATTGTGTAGCACTAAAATATGTAAATATTTAAAAAGTATGTTTAATATGTTGAGTGTTATTTTTGTAACTATTTTAAGGAAAACGTTTTAAAATTTCGTTTTTATACAAATTTATGGATTGTTTTTGTTTTTAAATCTTGCTTACACTAAAAAATGTAAGCCATATTTTTTTTTTTTGTTTTGTTTTCTTTATATACATTTTGTACTTTGTCTTCTTCTTCAGTTAAATTTTAAGTATTTATAACTATACAAACTTAGCATCATAAACTATAGTTAAACTTAATTATATTTCGTTTTATATACAATTTAAATAAAAAGAAAAACATGATATTTAATCTTTTGCTTATGTACAATTTTGAGTAGTTCGAATTTTTGTTTAGTTTTATTTGTTGTGGTTGTTGTTGGTGTTGTTGCATTCTTTGTATATGGTTTTTCTTTTCTGTTGCACACGATTTACTGATTTAAAAAACATGTTTACTTAACTAGTTTAAAGTATATATATATGTAATAGGTATATACATATATGTTATTGCTTGTTGCTGCTTCTTTGTATTTCGTTTGTTTGTTTGTTTGTTTTTTTTTTTTCAAGTTGAAAAACCGTTTACCGTTTACCGATACCGGTACCGGTTTTCGTATGCGAATAAATTGTTCGATCTGTTTTTCACTTTCAGTAGCATGATTTGCCGGTTTGAATTCAATTGATACTATTAAGCATATGCATGTCACAATGCCAATTCAAAGGGTAGACAAACTCAAAATCCTGCTGAACTTGAGAAACTGTGTTCGAAAACACTTTCGAACAATTTATGCGCATTCGAAACCCGGCGCAGGGACAGCGTTAGATTAAAATTTCGTTTACTTTTTCGTCGACTACTGCTACAACAATTAAAGTTGAACTTTTATTCTGATTTTTTGTTGGTTGGTTTTTTAGCAATATTTTCAAAATTTTTGTTTCGTTTGTTTTACGCTTACTTTTTACATGTTGTAGTGTATATACCTACATAATTTCAATATATGTAAGCTTATATTAAAAGAAAATAGCTTTTCAAGACCTATGTATATATATATATATATATATATATATATATATATATATATATATATATATATATATATATATATATTATATATAAAAGAAATATAAGTGTAGTAGAAGCAAAATTAAGCTTGTTACTCAAAAATGAAGTTTTTTTTAAAAATAATTTTTATGGTTTATGTCTATAAAAAAAACAATTTAAATCTTTTACGCATTTCAATAGCATATTACAACTAAAATTATATTAAGTAAAAAAATATAGATATTTATATAAAGCATAAACACAACTTTTTTTATATATATATTTATATAAACAAATTTTACGCGCTATATCTCTGTTTGCTTCAGCATAAATAATTACAGCATTAAATTTAATTTTTGAATTTCGAATTTTCGTTCTATTTTATACAATTAATTTTACTTTTTAGAAAATTGCTAATCAAAAACTAAGTATATACTATAAATATAGTACTCTTCTTCTTCTTCTTCTTCATAAATAAGTTGGTTTCTGTTACTACTTGTTTCCGTTTTCTCTGTGTATTTTTTTGTTTGGTTTTTTATAACGTAGCTTTTACAATAACTTAGTTCCGTGTATATTCGATTTTCTTTTAAACAACATTTGAAACATAGATTTTTGTTTTATTTTTCTATAAATTTGTAGTTAAAGAAAAGCAAGTAATTTAACAAACTTCAAAAATTCATCAATGAAAGTGTGTATTTAATATAAACATTTAAACTTCAATAAAAAATAAAAAAAAAAAAATCCAAAACTTATTTTACTATTGTTTAGTTATATTATCGAACTCGAACTTAAACATAAACTATTTAAGTTGCACTTCTTTCCGTCATTGTCGACTTACTCGTAGGCGGCAGCAACTCATTTGAATTAGTTTTGGATTTTTTGCCAGAAGTAGTAGTTGTAGTAGTTTTGTTGCTTATATTGTTACCGCACAATAAACGTTCCGGACTCGACGACTCTTGCGATGATGTTAACGAAGTCGAATTGGAGGAGATTGCTTCTAAAGAATTATCCAAGTCCATAGAACTTTTCTGACGTTTGTGAAAAGCGGTTTTTTCTTCTTGATCTGAAAGAAATTGTGTATAAAAAAAAAATAAATATTTAAATTTTCAAGTACAGACGACGCAGCAGTAAATATGCTAAAAATAAAACAAGTGAAAGAATAAATAGATATAAGATTTATAAAAACATCGATGCAGTGCGTGAACTGATAATGCAAGATCGTCATGTGATATATAGTGCGATAGAGGCATCCTTGCACATTAGTTCCATACATAGTACATTCGATTTTGCATGAACACCTAGCTGTAAAAAAACTTTGCTCTCGTTGGATACTCCATAATTTATCAATCGCTCAAAAAAAGGCTCGCGTCGATTGGTGTAGGGAAATGATTAAAAAGTTCGACCGTGTTGCTTCAAAAGACGTGTATAAAATCGTGACAGGTGACGAATCATGGAAACAAAACAGCAATCGACCGTGTGGGTATTCCAAGACGAGCCAAACCCAACAAAAGTTCGTGGAAAAAGCACAGCGAAGCAAATGATCGCCTGTTTCTTCGGCCGAATGGGTCATGTGGCTATACTAATACTATTTGCATATTTCTCTCAAATATATTTATATAGAAGTTGATGGTTTGCACTCTAGTATGTATGAGTAATGCAGTTGCTCATGTATGCACATACAATTCATCTGTACAGAGATAGAAAGTATTGCTTTTCTCTACTGTACCAACTGAAACTAAACGAAACGAAAAGAACATAGAGAGTGCAGCTAGGCATATGCATACACGGTGAGATCTAAAAATAACCGAACTTCTTAGTTATAAAACAAAACAAGCAATATATTGAATAAAAGTGAATCGAAAAACTGCTGTGCATGTTTTGCGCATTTGGCCTTCTATTGTTAATTCGATTTGGTCGTTTCTTATATCAAAACAAGTTCACTAGCTTACAATGATTTAAAGAGCAAATTTCAATAGTTTATACCTCATAAACTTAAACTTTTTACAAGATTTTAATGTAAAATCACGCTCGGTATTCAAAAAATGCAATTCGAAATTAAAAAAATTAAACTATTTCAGTGATAAAACAAATATTTATTTCAGCCCGAAATATGAGTGTTTATGGTTTCGTTTTAATACACGTACATGCTTTTCCCGAAGGTAATTAAACTAACTACCCATCATTCATATTTTTGTATTTATTAACCAACAACTGCTCTAAGGAGTTTTAACTTCTTTAACTTTAACTTCTTTACATCAATTTATGCAGGTTTTTTTCTAAATATCTTAAATAGTAACATATTGTTCAAAAAAGTCCAGTGAAGATTATTCTTAGTAAATGGCAAATGTTTCTGTTAACCGAAATCATTATTGATTACTCTTTTATTCTATTTTAAAGAATTTGAAACAAATATAGTCGTTTCGCTTGATTTATTATTTTTGAGTCTTTCTCAAATAAAAGCCAACGTATTTTTCGTGAGCCCGAGCAGGAATGAAGACTACTACTTATTCGCAAAGTATAAATGAAATTATTTTGTAAAAATAAGCTATAATCGTTGCACGTTACAAACTCAAGGAAACTGCACACTTAATCGGCAGTCACCAGAACTGGGAGATTAATGCCATATTTGGTATTTTCATATACACTAAATATAAGCACAGTAAGCCACAATTTTATATGTAAAAACTCACAAATCCATATAGCCTATGTAGATTGACATTGTTAAAGGCCTGTTGCAAAGATCGTTCAGATAGAAAATTTCAAAATAATCCATTAGTGGTTGTTTAAATATATAGCTTACGTTTTGAAAGTTTTTCTTGAATCCTTGCAGCGTGTTCTTGAATATCTCTTCGTTTCTTTTTCGGTTTCATAATTTGAAAAGTCTTGAAGTGTCTTGAAAATTCTCTGTTTTTTTTTTTAAAGTTTGAAAACTTTGAATACACATCTTGAATACTAGAGTTGCAGCTATGCACTTGCACTTGCATAGTATGCTTTATGGAACAGCATCCTAATATCTGTAAAACTTGAAATTATTACTTTAAGTGTACACGCTTGATTATATATAATGCTTTTAACAGCACCAAGTCTTATTAAAAAGTGACTGCACCAAGTATTTCCAAGTCATCGTACCAAGTATTGAAATATTCATTGCATAATTGTTTAATTTTTGAATAATTTGAATAATTTTTATAAACCAACATTTAATTGCATGGTTTTATGTTGAACCCCTATGAAAAACTTTTATCGATGCTTGTTCCTTGCTTGCTACCGTTTAGACGCCCTTCTTATCTCCTGATGATGAGTTGGATATGATATCTTGCCTTTTATAGTTATTTTTTTGTATTTTTTTTTTTTTTTTGGACTTTGAGCGTAAATTATAAGAATGTAAAGATTTGGTATGTCCCACGCGTCTACTATGTGACGCTACCTGCACCGAGTCAGCTTGAACAGCACACTCTTTGACTTGCAGCAGGGTCTTGGAGCGTAGGTTGTAACTATGTTATTTTAGGTACTGATTGTAATCGGCCGTGATGTTATTTGCGCAGTTTGATCATTTGCATCTGTTTGTTCTGTTTTATTTTTTTGGCTCATCCATCACTGACTTTGAGCGCAAATTATAAGAATGTAAAGATTTGGTATGTCCCACGCGTCTACTATGTGACGCTACCTGCACCGAGTCAGCTTGAACAGCACACTCTTTGACTTGCAGCAGGGTCTTGGAGCGTGTGTTGTAACTATGGGCAGGCCTTGTTATTATAGGTACTGATTGTAATCGGCATTGCCTAGGCTTTGATGTTATTTGCGCAGTTTGATCATTTGCATCTGTTTGTTCTGTTTTATTTTTTTGGCTCATCACTGACTTTGAGCGCAAATTATAAGAATGTAAAGATTTGGTATGTCCCACGCGTCTACTATGTGACGCTACCTGCACAGAGTCAGCTTGAACAGCACACTCTTTGACTTGCAGCAGGGTCTTGGAGCGTGTGTTGTAACTATGGGCAGGCCTTGTTATTATAGGTACTGATTGTAATCGGCATTGCCTAGGCTTTGATGTTATTTGCGCAGTTTGATCATTTGCATCTGTTTGTTCTGTTTTATTTTTTTGGCTCATCACTGACTTTGAGCGCAAATTATAAGAATGTAAAGATTTGGTATGTCCCACGCGTCTACTATGTGACGCTACCTGCACAGAGTCAGCTTGAACAGCACACTCTTTGACTTGCAGCAGGGTCTTGGAGCGTGTGTTGTAACTATGTGTTTTTTGATTTACTGATTGTAATCGGCTTTGCCTCGGCTTTGATGTCTTCTGCGCGATTTGATCTTTGGCACTCTTTCTGTCATCTATTAATTCAAATTTGGCTTTATTAGACTTCGTCGTTTCAGGCAACGTGCCCAGCTGCCAAGTCAGTTCTGCCTGTCGCCACGGCATTTCGGTCTGCAATTGAGTCGATGTCGAGTCCTTTTTCAAAACAGCCGCCTGTTTGCAAGGGATTTGAAGTGAGGCCTTTGAGAAGAGTCGTTGATCTTTAGCACAACCCACCTGCTGGCCAGGCATATCCGAACCCCCCTGATGCCGAAACATATCATTTGATATGTCAGCACCCACATTTTGCTGATGAAACATTTCGCCCGCAACATTTGGATTTTGACTGCCAAATCCAGTGTGTTGGCAATTTGAATCTAATGTTGCCAACGGACGTCTCGTATCAGTACTCTTTTGCCGTCGCTCAAAAAGTTGTTCAACGGACACATCGCAATCAATGTTATTCGGCGCCTCTTGATAACGACGATAACCAGACTCTTGCTTGTCTGTTTCTACCGAATTACAACAAAATTCGAAAATTTTGCATTAAGTGAAACAATTTCTTAACATTAAATTAAATCAAAAACTTACCACCAGTATTTCGTTGACGCCTCGGTGACTTCGATGTTGGCTTCTCCAAACGCTCAACTGTGCGTGAATCGCAGGAAAGCGTACGAAAACGAGAACGTTCTCTCAATACCTCCTGCTGCTCTTCACGTTGCCCAACTGAAACAAAGAAAACAAAACATTTTAATGTATGTGAATTGTATTTACATACAAAATTAATTGTTGGCAGTGTTAGAAAGGTAAATTTTTCTTCTTTCGAAAGCAGCTAATTTCATGTTTCATAGGTTACAAAATGACACACGTTTCAATGACAGTAGTTTTTTTTTTTTTTAGTTATGTCGTAAAAACATAATGGAACAAAGAGCGTACTATATTAAATTTTGTTTTAAACTCGGTAAATAATATGCTGAGACTTATGAATTGTTAAAAAAGTTTGTGATGATGATGATTGTATAAGTCGTCCTCAAGTTTGCATTTGGTTTACACGATTTAAAAATGGTCGTGATGATTTAAATGATGATCCAAGACCTGGATCTATTTATTTTCGTAAAAGCTTCGCTAGTTTCGAGCGTGCCCCAAAATGTCTAATTCTTTCGCTAGTTAGTCTACTTTTTCGAAAATGTTTCTACTTACCAGTTGGTGTTCGTTCATCAAGCATTTTCAGGCGCTGCGCAGCGTTAATGATGTTTTTCACCGTGGACAGTGTATCGGCATCGTTAGGAAGCTCCGACGAAGACTTCGATGTCAGATTAAAGCGATTATTGTTGTGCACACTTACCGAATTGCGTCGCTGTGCTGCAGCATGAAAACGTTCCGGTGATTGTAACGAACACTTGTTTATAGTAACAGCGGAAGGTGGTGATGATGATGTTGTTGTTGTTCTTGTTGTGGATGTGGTTGTACTTGACGACGACATCGACGATGCCGCCTTCGACAATGACAATGAACTTGAAGTAGAATTGTTGTTATTACTACGTTGCAAATCAGCTACAACAACACTGGATGTTGTCGGTATTATAGGCGTTGTAGTTTTAGCACTAAGAGCATCATTTGAAGGACGCTGACGCTTACGATATTCGCTTATCGATAGTTTACGCTTCGGCAATGGTGTAGGCTCTTTTGCGCTAAGCATAGGATTCAAACGTGGATCATGACTAGCAGTGCGCGTATAAATCTTAAGCGGTGTTGTTGGTGGTGGCATTTCAGACGAACTAGCTATTGCCGCCGGTGTTGTCGTTGGCGTTGCTATTGTAATAGGAACTGCTGGTGGCACAACGGTCGGTGCAATTGCTACTGCTGCTGCTGCGACGGGCATTGACAAATTTGCTATTGCTGCTGCTGTTGAACTGTTACATGCTGTTGCTGATGTTGCTGCTGTTGTCGCATTTGTAGTAGCTTCCAAACCCATTACGCGTTTATTTACGCCAACATGTGTAGTTGCAGCTGCAGCAGCTGGAGCAGGAGCAGCTATAGCTGTAGGTGAACTATTAATACCTAACAGTGTAGCATATGAACGCGATTTAGATGAATCCAAAAATTCGGCCAGGCTCGGTGCTTGTGATAATTTCTGTGTTGCAGTATCTGCTTTTATTGGCGCATTGTTATCATGCAGCTTACCATAGATTGTATTAAAGTAGGGTAGCTGATGCGGCTGTTTTGTTGGTGATGTCGCTTGTACTTGTTGTTTCGTCTGCGGCGGCATAATATTATGTTGTGTCATAACCACGGGTATATGTGCTATATCAATATTTTCGGGCTTTTGTTTTAATGCTGTTGCTGTTGTCTGGACAGCAGCAGCATTTTGCAGTTGATGCTGATGATTGACAAAGTTCGGTGGTTGTACTTTAATAATATTAGGTGGTATTGGTACTTGTTGTTGTTGTAGTTGTGGTTGCGTAGTATATTGATGATGCTGAGGTTGGTATGCATTTGTTGGTAAGAATGCCGTTTTAATAGTTGTTGACGGCATAACAGTAACAATATTATTAAAATGTGGTATTGTTGGATGCAATAATTGTGTCGGCAACGGCGATGCCACTGGCGCCACGGGTGTTGTAATAGGCTTGCGCTGCATATGATTGTGTTGATTATTAATGCTGCTTAAATTATCACTATTCGACAACGGTGTCTTTGTTGACTTCTCAACAATTGGTGGTGGTGCTGTTGCTGCTGCTGTCGTCGCCGCCGCTGCTGCTGCAGCTGCTGCCGCTGCTGCCGCTTTTTCTAGTTTTGCTGCCTTTTCTGCTTTCTTGGATTTTTTCTTTTCACGTTTCTCCTTTTTAATAGAAGCTTCAAAATATTTTCTACTACACATGGACTCACGGCGCCTGGTAATCTTTGCCAGCTTTGCTAAATCTTTTGCACTTGATATATTGCTTTCTTCGTTGTTGCTTATGCGATTCTCTTTGCGATGGTGATGATGGTGATTATGATTTTTACTATGACTGCTACTAACGCTGCTGCTGCTGCTACCGCTGCTGCTGTTATTATTAAGCAACTGTTGCACTGTTGGTACTGGTGGTGGTGGATTACTCTTACTAAGTTCTTGTTCAAAATTTGTTTGACGCTTCTTACTAATACTAACTAGCGGCGTTGGTGTTGTTGGCGTTGGCGCTGTTAGCTGCGCAACAATGAGACTATTATGACTGGATGCCGGCACACACATGGATAGTGTACGACGTCGCATTGCGCTGGCTTCATGCGTTTTATGTAATGCATTAGTAGTAGTTGCAGTAGTAGCAGCAGTAGGCGGTGTCAACTTACCATTGCTGG
Organism: Leucophenga montana; assembly: GCA_035044765.1. NCBI lineage: Eukaryota > Metazoa > Arthropoda > Insecta > Diptera > Drosophilidae > Leucophenga > Leucophenga montana. Next base: position 534,611 of record JAWNNQ010002010.1, on the reverse strand, counting down.
GTGACGGCAAAGGTGGCGCCACTGATTTGTTGGATTTATTATGTTTAGCCGTTGAACTGCTGCTGCTGCTATTATTGAGCAACTTATGTTCATGTGACTTATCCGTTTTATCATGTGACTTCTCCGTTTTATCTGAGGCAGACTTGGTGCGTGGTTTTTTGTGTGCTTTCTTTGTATCAGGAGATGAAGTGTTCGACGTTGTGACATTTAAGCCATTGGCATGTTTTTTGCTCGAACCTTTTTTACTATCGCTCTCCCTCTTTGATTTCGTGGCCGCCGTCGATGTCGTCGCCACCGCTTTTGAGCTGCAGCTGGCGCCGCTGCTATTACTCAACTCAGAGTTTACATTCTTAGAATTGGTGCTCAAGTTGGAATTTTTTGTTTTTGAATTAAGCGCTTTCAAATAGAACAAATTCTGTGTGTGGAAGGTTTCTATTACTTCATTTTTACGTTCTACCGATTTGAGTGATGTACCATCATATTTGGGCTTCTTTTTTGCAGGCTCATCAGTTGGAGTAGATGCAGTAGTATCTGACTTTAGCTCATTGCGTGATATTGAGTTTGATGTAGCTTTCCGCTCGTTTTGATCTTGCTTTACTCCAGCATGTTTTATGTTACGCAGCAATGATTCACCTGGTTTAGGTTCGGCAACGTGCGGCGTCATTTCCGACTTTACAACAGTGTTTGTTTGCTGCTTACGCGCTGCTGGTGTTTGTACTTCCAATTTTGTTGCAACGTTGCAGTTTGGCAACTGTTTTTCAATTTTCTCTTGCTTGCTGGCTTTTTCAACTTTTGCAACAGTTTGTTTTGTTTCAGCTTTTAATGTTGGTTTAAACTCAAGCTTTTGTATTTTTGGTGGTGTTGCCGCGGCTGTTAGAGTTGTGTGGTTCTCCTGCAACTCTTGCTTTGTCACTGCTGTGGCTGTTGCTGCAGTTTGTTCCAATTTTAATTGCTGCTGTGGCTGCTGCTCTACTGATGTTGTTGTTTTTGTTGTTATTGCAGCTGACTCCTCATTTTGTTTTACTTTAAACATTTCTTCAAACTTATCACACGCTTGGCTTTCTTCACGCTCTACATCAATTTTAACATCATCCGCCGCTCCGCTTGTATCTTCTGGTTCAATTTTGACAAGATTATCTTCAGCTATCATTTTACCACCCGGACTCGGTGAACGTAATATATCTACGTCATCATCTTGATCTATATACTTGGTTTCCACTTTAAGTGGCAACAATTGTTCAACTGTTTCCACTTTAAGCTCCTCAGCTTCAAGTTTAACTTCACATTTCTCTATAGCATAACCACCCACCACATCAACGTGCATGTCTTCATGATTGCTATCAGCTTGCTGTTGCTGCTCCTGCTGCTGTTGTTGTTGTTGTTGTTGTTGTTGTTGTTGTTGTGGCAATGCTTCTTGCTCATCAATTGCTGAAGGCGGTGGTGACTGTGTTACTGATGCATTAAAATCCTCAGCGCCTTCTTGTTCATGTTGCTGCTGCTGTGCATTACCCATAAACCGACGCTTTTTTAATGGTGTTGTAAAACCATTTGTTAGATTATGCGGCACTGCATGGAGCACTGGAGCTGTTGCAAGTGGTGTACTACTGTCAATTGTTGTCGGAGTGCTAGCTAATTCATCAGTTTCCTCGCTTATTGCTTGACGCAACCAACGTTTTTTCACTGATGAATTATTTGCCGCTGTTTGCAATTGCAGTGGCAAATGCAGATTGTTACGTACAGCCGACGACGTAACTTCGCCGCTGTTAATGCCAAAGGATTCGTTTCTGCTGTTACCAACAACGCAACCAGCGCCGGGTGAAGCAGCCTCAGTCTGTTGTATAAACTCTTCAACTTTAAGCGCTGCTATGCTTAGATTTTGTGATTGATTTAGATTTTGCTGCTGCTGCTCCGAGACATTTATCTCACACATCGCTGCTTGTACTAGACTATCTAAACCGGATGTTAGTGCAGCTGCGGCTGCTGCTGCGGCTCCTGCTGGTGTCTCTGTTTGGTTAAACCAATTCGACATAAGTGTCTTCTTGGTTTTTGTACTAACGGGATATTTGAATTCACCAGTTTCTTGTTGTTCTGTCAATGTTGTTGTATTGATACTACAGTCTAATTGTGCTAATGGACCCATTGCTGCTTCTATTAGCAAACAAGCGGAACTAACAGTCCCCGCTGATGGTTTTGCTGGTGATGTTGTTGTTGCTGGTGTTGTTGTTGCTGCTGCTGCTATTGGCGTAGCTGCAAAAGTAGGTTCTGTTGCAGTTTGAAAATATTGCGTCGTCGTATTCATTAATACATCGGCTGGTTTTTCATTGGGTTGCGCAAGCGCTAACAACAAACCAGCAGCTTGATCTACATTCGTTGTTGTTGTCGATGTGTTGTTATTGCTGTTAATAAAGTTCTCTGTACAATTATGCTGACTCGGTGTGCGTTGTAACGGTGGCGACAACAAGGAAGTTGCATCTGAATCTGATGTCACATCCTGTGCCTCACCATCCGATTCATTGTTAAGCATAATACTCTTGCGACGCTTGCGTTGTGCAGCACCGCTACCATTGCTTGAGACGCTATAAGAACGACTTGCTTTACGTTTCTTCTTACGTTGATACGTGCTCGAATTCTTACGCGCATTCTGAAATGCAGTAGTAGGTGTGCCACCTGCATCTGTATGTTGTTCGCTGCTCGAATTTTGACGTTTATTTGGAGAGATAGGCGAATGTTGTTTCTTTGTTTGCTTGGCATCCTTTTTGCGTGAATCCTGTTTCTCCATTTTCTCAATGGCACGAAGTATTGCCTCCATTTTTCTATCTTCACGAGAAAGTTTTGGTTTCACTTTGGGCGTTGAGGCAGGCGGGCTCGGATTATCCTCACTATTATCGGCATCCTCTGAATAGCTATTAGAGGAGCGCGCATGCTTGGCGGGTGTCTTGCGTGGTGGCGGTGCCGTTGGTGATGTTGCTGCTTGTGTATTTGCGACATTTGTAGCAATTGTTTTCTGTGGCGATTTGCACGGTATAGGTACAACAACTGTAGTCACCACTGGTGTTATTATACTGGTGGGCGTTGTTGTCACTGGTGAAGGTGTCTGCATAATGGTTGTTGTTGCTGTTGCATGCAGCGGTGTTGTTGCACGCGCTGCTGTTTCAATGTTGGGTGTGCTAGGCAATGAATTTGAAGCGTGCAACGTTTGCAAGGCGCTTGCTGCCATTTGTGCTTCATTTGCGGCAGCAACATCAACAGCTAGATGTTGTTGTTGCTGTTGCAGCTTTTGTGGCGTTATATACTGAGGGTGCTGCTGATGCTGCTGTTGTTGCGGCGTTGTTGTTATTGTTGCCGCTTGTAGTGGCACTTGTTGTATATAGATTGTCTGCTCCGGTGTTTGAGACTGTTGTCGTTGTTTAATGCTGCTGTTGTTGCACGTTGTCAACGGCGTCGTCGTAACTATTGGCATTTGTGCTGCAGCTGCAGCAGCAATTACTGCCAGCGGCTGCTGTTGCGTTTGTAATAGCGATTGTGCTGCTACAGGCAAATGTTGTACTGTATTTGTGGGCAATTGTGGCGATAATAATATAGGCGTAGGCGGCAATGTGTTTAACATTTGTGATTGTGACTGTTGCTGCTGCTGTTGCGGTGTCGGACTTTGTGGCACATGCAACATTGCTGCTCGTGGAACATTTATCGACCCAGCAGCAGAGGCTGTTGTTGTTAACAAAGATTGTTGCTGCTGATGCTGTTGTTGTTGCTGCAGTTGTTGTGTTGGTGAATGCAACAAAGGTATTGGTGATGGTATCGATACCGATGGCGATGATGCTGCAGTGCACATACCAGAATCTTGCAAAACGCTGGAAACTGTAGATGATGCATTGCTCATATTATTCGAGTAAATAATATTTGTATTGCTATGATGATTATTGTTAACATTATTCACGCTACCTGCAATGTTGCTACCATTGAGCAGTGAATGAGTGCTCGTTTGTTTAAAGCCCAAATTCATTTGTGTTATATTTGGACTATTCATGCCGGTATTGCTGTCACAACTGCTGGATGTGGAACGATTGCGATTGCCTGCTGCTACTAAAGCAGCTTGACGCTGTTGCAGCGCAACAGTTGCTGCGTTAGGCAACAATGTATTCGTTAGGCCACCCATAGTCAGCTGTACAACGCCAGCACTATTGAGATTAACATTCGTCGCAGCCGCTGCTGCTGTTGATGATGATGCTGCGCTTGATGTGCCTCCTGCTGCTGATGCTGCTGCCGCAGCTGCTGCAGTTTTGCTGCGGCTTGCTTTTGGCTGTGCAACAGCATTCAATTGCTGTTGTATACTTGGTGGCAAAGCAAATATACAGCTTATCATTTCACAGGCACATTTACAACTTGTTGGCTGTACAACAGCATTATTTGATTTTTTCTGATCTACTGCAAGCAAATCATGCGGCTCATGTCTAATAGTAATCTCGGTTTGTGCACGTATGTGTGTCAGCGCTACAATGTACAAATGCAGTGTACCCTTTTGAAAATAATGTTGTACCTCAGCATTTGGACGACATGAGCGTCGCACAAAACGCGCATCATTACCATACGTACGTGTATCGACGCACACTTCAGGACCCTTCAGATAGGACGGTGGTTTTGGTGGCGGTTCATATGTACCATCTGCATTTACTGTTTGCATTGGAGTCTCAACATCAGGCAGCTGATAAAAGAAAACAAATTGTCCTGGCGTCTTATGCGCCTTAAAACTATTCAAATAATTACTCGGCGGTGGCGAATTCATGTTTATAGTCGGATTTTGTGTTTTATACTGTGTAGTTAGCATATATTTGCCGCGTAACTCAAAAATGGGCATATTTGGCGTAATTTCTTGCGTTGCAATAAGCACTTTACTGCCACCAAAGGGCACAACACTGGCACGATCATCTAGATCGCCACAATTTTTCAGCGCTTTATTCTCGTTATTCTGTATGCTTTGCAACAGGCTCGGTTGTTTTAACAAAGCATGCAAACGTGCGCGTAATTCCGGCGAATAATGATTGGTCACTGCTACTTCATAGCTTTCGATCCATTGTCTTAGATTAGCTGCATGTTTTTCGGCTGCTGTCATACTAGTGCTACTAGAATCGGCGGAAGATTTCGACTTGCGTTTACTGCTCTTTTTCGATTCCTTACGTTGTTGCTTGCCAGATACAGTCGCCGTTTGACTCGCTACGCCAGCACCACCAAGTGCGGTAGATGAGTTTTGTAATTTATCAGCGGCAGCAGCATGTTTCTTTGACAATTTTCTGCTGGTGTTATTACTCTCTTTGGTTTTCTTATGCATTTTTCCTTTCTTATTATTGTTGGTATTAGCAGTAGTAGTAGCACTTCCAATGTTGTTACTAAAGCTACTGTTTAGTGCGACAAAACTGCTCCCGACACTGTTGGCTGTGTATGTTTGCATTGATGATACTGCATCACCCGTTAAAGCAAAATTGCCATTGGTATAACGTTGTTGATGATTATGTTGTTGTTGTTGTTGTTGTTGTTGTTGCTGCTGCTGCTGATGTTGTAAGCTATTATAAGGCATTGCACCAATATAAACATTACTTGCGCCAGACAGTCCGGTTGCAGCAGTACCAGCTGCCACACCAGCACCACTGCTGCCGAGAATGCCGCTATTGGACATCGGTGCACCTTGCGTTGCTGCCAAAAGCATTTGCACCTGTTGTTCTTTACGTTTTTGACGCTGTAACGTACGTGCGCGTGTCTTATCCACTGCACGTGGTTGGCACAATTCACATAGATACTCATCCGGTATATTAAGACGATCAATGCCCATGCAGTCAACATGTTGCCAAGCGCTAGTGTATTTACAAAAATGAAAGAAAAAATATAAATTAGTAACAGTTAAAAAATAAATTTAAAATTTTTTACGTACATCTATGGGTAAATAATAATATCAGTACTGTTGAAAATTAGAATTCACTTTTCAATACAGTTGCTTCCAAATAACACATTAATCTGTGGAGTTGTTTTTTCTATTACGGAACTGATCCGAAAACTAGCTTTCATTAGAGTGCTTAGCTAGAGACAATAATATGACGTTTCTTATGTGATCGCTTAAAAGGTGTCAGAGTGTAAAAAAAAAGCCGAAAGCGAGAGGAAACGATAAAGCAAGAGCAAAGTGAGAACGAAGCGAGAAAACAGTTTTGAAACTGCTTCCTCGATTTGCATTGGATTTTGCTTCGTTTTTATCGTTTCATAGTTGCATGATTTTGCAAAACGAAAGCTTACCTATAACTACAATAATTATTCAATAGGTCAAACTTTCGGTTCAACAACGTTCACATTAAAATATTAGCATAGATTTTAGAAAGCGGATCTAATTGAACTTAAATGCGATTGAAATTGTGGATCGATGTTAAATAGTGATTAAAGAACTTTGAAGAATTGAAGAACATTTTTCTTTCTCTCTGGTCAATTCTTTTTCTTCCAATGGGCAGCCTCATTCGCATGAAAACCATTAAAACAAGAAGAATATTTACTATTTTGAGATTAACACAAATATTTTAACACTTTTTCGGATCTATCAATTTGAAATTTTTACCAAAAAATTAAGATGAGACTTTTGTCTATAGATTCCATAATGAAGATCAGATGAAAATTATGCATTGTACACTAAAATGAGTTTAGAAAAGCGTGAGAATTGTTGGACTTATTATTCGTTAACAAAAGTATATTTTTTTTTCTTATTTATATCCATTGAAAAATAGTTACTTCCTAAACGAAAAATCAAAGCTATTATTTTACCCATAGTTGTACATATATACAACATATAAATATTTTGTATATACACTACTTACGAGCATTTATCGCAGCATATCATATAACCATCATCATGCGTTAAATCACAAATGCAACGCGTTATCGAATCATCTTCAGCTTCTGCTTCGGGTGCAGTTTCTGTTTCCTCACCGGGATCAATATCGTGTTGACGAGAATTGTTGCTTATCGCAGAGTGCGCATCATCGTCCTGTTGGTGACGTGGTACTGTAAAGTGTATAAAATAAATAATTTATTAGTAGACAATAAATAATAACTTAAAAACTATATTTTTACATACTTTGCTGTCCATAAAAGTTAGGATAACTGCTTTGAACGCTGCCTGCTACCGCTGCGCCAATGCCACCCAAAGACCATTGTTGTACGCTAGTTAAACCAGCAGCTGTAACTAATGCAGCCTGTTGTTGCTGCTGCTGCTGCTGCGCTTGTGACTGCTGTTGCTGCTGCTGCTGTTGTTGTTGCAGCTGCTGTTGTTGCTGCTGCTGCTGTGATGCATATGTGTGATCTTGCATAACGGCATGCAGCAATTGTAAACGTATATCTTGTGTTTGTACTGGTACTGGACGTACTTCTTCAATGAAAAGATCTTCATCAGCGGTGGTGTGCGCAGCATTAGTTGCTGGTGTTGTTGCTGCTACTGCTGTTGCTGTTTTCGACGATATCAATGATATTGTTGGCTGCGAAACAATTATGCTTCTAAAATTTGGCATACTTGTTGCTGGCGTTATAACATTTTCTAATGTATTACTATTGCTTGATGCCGAAGAAGTGTTGACAGTGTGCATATTTGTTAGATTGATGCTGCTATTGCTACGCATTGTACTTAGATTGTTACTGTTGCTGTTACTAATTAGATTCGTATGCTGATTATTAATAGCAATATTGCTGTTACTGGTGCTATTGTTATTATTATTTACATGATGATTTACCAGCGCTGTAGCTGCTTGATTGATATTGTTGTTTCTAAAGAATTCCGCTGATTTACGTGCTACATCATTTAGCTTACGTTCCATTGAGTGTGCACGACTGCTTGGTGCACTAACAGATAAACGGCGTGCTTGTGTTGCTGTTATATATGTTGGCATTGTTACACCATTAAAACCGTGTGGCGATATGCTCACAGTTGGTGTTGTACTATTATTAGCAAGCGATATATTTGCTGTACTTGTTGTATATGTCAAGTATGGACTGACATGACCGCTACTGCTGTTGCTGCTACTAATAGTGGGTGATTGTGGCAAATATTGTTGCGATTGTTGTTGTTGCTGTTGTGGCGCAGGTGAGGTTGAGACATTTGATTGTTGTTGCTGATAGAGTGTAAAATCACGCGGTGATAGCAATATACTTGATGTAGCAGCAACACTCGAACTACTACCATGTTGTTGTTGCTGTTGTTGCTGTTGTACTACAATTTGTGGCGATGCTGGCGCTTGTTGTTGTTGCTGCTGCGCCGGTGGTGGCATATTACTATTATTACTGCTCGTTGGCGATTTTATTGTACTGTGTTGTTGCTGATATCGTTGTTGTTGATTGCTGAATGATTTCTGTGCCATGCTCTGTAATATACGCGCTGATAATTCATCAGTCATCTGTGTACCATTAACCAGCATAACATCATCGGTAATCATTGATTGTGGCGTTTTTTGTTGCGGCGTTGTTGTTGTTGTTGTTGCTGCCAATTGATATAAATTGCTGCCACTACTTGCAACATCATGCATTAAGTTATCAACAATTTGTAAATGTTGATGTTGCTGTTGCGCATAATGTTGTCGCGCATTAGCAGCAGCTGCTGCCATTTTCTGTTGTGTACTTAGTAATGTTGGCTGATGTTGTTGTATAACAGTGCCATGTGAATTAACAAATTTAATAGCACCAGCGTTTATATTTTGATTATTATTGTTGTTGTTGTTGTTGCTACTGCTGTTGTTGCCACTATGCTGTTGCAACATATAATTACTGCCTATAGTTTGTTTATGTTGCAATTGTGTACCCTGCGGTAGTGTTGCAATATGTTGCAATGTTTGTTGTTGTTGCGACTGCTGTTGTTGCAACACATATTTATTACCTGCTAATTTTGTTACTTTTGCTGTGGTTGCTGCTGTTGCAGTATTTGTTGACATCAGCGTTGCCTGTTGTTGTTGTGTTTGATTAGTTAATATTTTGCTGTTATAACTATTAACATGTTGCTGCTGCTGTTGCAATTGTTGATGTTGCTGTGCAGGCAACATTGTTGCTATCGAAACAGCATTATTATTAACAATATTATTATATTGTTTAACAAATTTTGATTTGTTATTGTTACTATTGCCGCTGTTATTCTTATAAGCAGCTGCTGCTTGTAATTGTTGCTGCTGCTGTTGTGTTATTAAAGTTTTTACATTTTGTTGTTGCTGCAATTGTTGCTGCTGCTGTTGCTGCAATATATGACTATTATTAATTTTATTAACATTACTACCAATTGGTGTTGTTATTAATTTAGTATTAGGCTTCTTTATTAAATGCGTTGTCGCATTGTTTCGGTTTAAATATTTTTGTGTTGTTGGTTGTAGCAATATCTGCGTTTGTTGTTGTTGCTGTTGCAAGCTATTGCCTGTTGTTGGTACATATGAAGCGACACGCGCAGCCAGACGTGGTGTTACATTTAATTTTTGTATAATTTGTTGTGCTGCGCCAAGTTGTTGTTGCTGTTGTGTGTTTGCTGCCGCTTGTTGCTGCATGTATGTTGTTCCTGTTAATTGTTTACTTAGATTATTTGTTTTATAAGCACTAAGCGTATTAGCAGCAGCAGTATTAAATTTCTGTTGCTGCTGATGTTTCGATGCTGTTGTTACATATGAAAAACTTGGCTTGGATGTTGTTATATAATTTGTTTGCTGCTGTTGCTGCTGCTGCTGTGTTGCATTACTATTATTTGTTGCATTTGCTGCTGCTGTTGCTGTTACTGTTGGTGCTGGCTTTGACAGCACTGTCAAATTACTAAGTAACACCTTAGAATTATTCGGTGTTGGTGTCATTGAATCGAGAAACATATTTCCAGTTGTGCCATCCGTTGTCACAATTTTATAAAGCTGCTGCGCCTGCTGCTGCTGATGCTGATGGGTACCAATTTCGCCTGTCGATGAAACCGTGACATTACGTGCACCAGTTGAAACGGCACTGCTATGATTATCATTATAATCTTCATTGCTTAGCTGCAACATTTGCGTGTTGTTTACATGTTGTTGCTGCTGTGTTTGGTGTATTGTTGGCGCTACGGTGCTACGCAGCAATGGCATTGTTTGTGCTGTTACTGCCAATGTTGTTGTTGGTGTTGTTGCTGCTGCCGCTGTTGGCTGGCGCACTATAAATTTCTGTGCAATTGTTGTATTTGTTAAATTGCCGCCACGTGTTGTTATTGACATGCGTCGTTGTTGTACAATTCTTTGCAGAGCTTGTTGTTGTTGCTGCGAAAAGTTGCTACTGTCCAGCACGTAGTGCTGCGGCGTGGATTTAGTTTCATAGTATTGTTGTTGTGACTGCTGCTGTTGTGTGTTTGATCCAATATTAACAGATGTTGCTGCTGCGCCTGCTGCTTGTGCTGCTATTGTTGTTGTTGTTGCTGTTGTTGTTACTCTTGCTGCTGTTGGCTCAACAAATAAAGCGTCTTTTGTTGACATTGGCATGCTGCTGCTGCTTGCTTATTTTTTATGTTTTATACAAATACGACGCACGTATGCATATATTATATAAAAAAGATTTATATATATATATAGGCAAATATTTGAAATTATGTTTAGTTTTTTCGTTTACTTCGTCGCCGGCTTTTTGTAAAATTAAAATAAAATTCGTTAAAAAAATATTTCTCTTTTTTTTTGACGTATGTGTGTGTAGAGATACTTCAAAGTTATGATTCTATATTTATACGTTTACTTTGTTTTCTTTTCTTTTGTTTTACGTTTTTTTTTTTGTTATTTTTTTTATTTTAAAATTTTTTTTAAATTTGAATTTTTCGTAGTTTAAACTTGATGACAACTTTTGCTCCGCTTTTTATATAATAATTTTACGTTCTTATATCTCACTGTTTAACTACAATACACATTTTGAGTATTTTCATAAATATTATTATGATTATTGTGACTATTTTTAATTAAAACATTTGTTATATTGACGGAGGAGTAGGATGTTCCACAGTTAGCGGCACAATTCTTGGCAACGGATTTTTTTTGTTGCTTTCGCTGGTACGGCTGCTGCTCTGTTGTTGTTGTTGTTGTTGTATTTGTTGGTGGTGGTATTGATGGTGGTAGTTGATGGCCCCCAACAACATGGGGGCTTACTTCATAGGGCTTTTCGAAAAATAGCTTCACTGCAGCAGTTGCTGTTCCGGCGGCGCCACCTCCTGTTTCCGTTGTTACTATTGTTGATTTCTGTATTATTTTTATTGCTTCGTCGGAGCACGTCCCTGCTACAACTTCGGCGACGTATGTGTTGCTAGTTTCTAATTGTACTGTTTCTGCTTCGGCTACTTCTTCTAATGTTTTTTGTATTGTTGCTGCTGCTGCTTGTTGAATTTTTCCACTATTTACACTAATTTCTTGGCGAAACATGACATTGTCAGCCATTACATTAACAAACATTACTCGTTTATATGAAATAGGTTTGATAATGTTTTGTTTTGTTTGGCCAAACGCAACTCTGCTTGCTCTGCTTCACTTCTTTTTTTTCCGGCGAGACGTTTTCTTTCTTTTCCTTTAATATCGTCGTTTACGTTTCTTTTTCCGCAACTGGAAAAAGAAACGCGCCGTATTGAAGTTTAAGCTGCTGCGGAGATCGTCGTCTTCGTTGTCCACTGTTGTTGCTTCTAGTGTTGTTGTTGAAGAGAAGCAGGCGGGTTTTATTTTTTTTCTTGTTTTTTTTTTGTTTTTTTTTTTTTGTGTTTTCACTCGCAACGATTTTTTTTTTTTTTTTGTTTCAAACTTGTTATTTATATAAAATTGCTTTTATATACGACCGTCGTTTGTAATTGCTTCGTTGTTCGCTTTTTGCTGCAAATAGAAAAAAAGAATGCAACAAAATTATTTATTATTATTAATACAAAAATATATTTATTTATTTTCTTTTCACTTTTTTACTTCATAGTTACAAACTGCTGTGGCTCGTCGCAACACAAAACAAAAAGAACTAAAAAAAAAAACAAATTACTTCTGTCTATTTTCGAAAATGTCAATGCAGGAAATTATTTGATTTTTTGTTTTATGCTCTGTGCAAGAAAGAGACAACTAGTGTTTCATAGCAGCAGCAGTGTTATACAGTAGCTAACTAGTATGTGATTTGTGCAGCTCTCTGCAGTGTTGTAAAATATTTGAATTATAGTGTTGCCAACATCGACATTTTTCATTTTGAAGCAAGTGAAATAAGGAAGATATAAAATGACAAGTGAAATGCCTTTTCAATGTTCTATATTTTACCGTGCAGCGTGTCAACTGTAAACATATTTTTGATACCTGCATGAAAAATAACGTTGAAAATATGCAACTCTAATTTCAAAGTGGAGATGCCATTTTTTTTCTGAACTAAATTGTTGGACAAATTTATCAATCAAAAACTACTTGAGGCAAGTAGGAGCTATAGTCGCGTTGCTAGACTTTATTTATACCATATACAGTCTGTCACGCCGCCATATTTTTTCGTAGTTGGCCTTGATTTCTTTCCAAATTCTACATTCTACAAATAATACTACAAAGAAAAACAAATAAATATTTTAATTAATATGCGAAATAAAAATTATTTCAGTAAAGGTTCAATCAGATTTTTGTAGATTTCATTGAGTTTGCTGTCACTTTCAGTGGAAGTTTGTTTAGTTTTAAAGTAAAATTCAAAGATAACAGAGAGTCTATATTACGCGCTTAGTTTCTCTAAGTCTACTCTGGTCAGAGAACTTTTTTCTGCTGCAGATATAGCTAGATCGACTCGTCTTTATGGAGTCTCCAATGCTTCCTTCGCTATGTTACATACTTTTTAACAGTTGATAAAATCTATTAGGACACGGCGTTAAATTATTTATTGACAATTAACTAGAAAGAGCCAAGTTCTATGATGAAGTTAATGGAAAGCTTGGCAGTGACAGTACAGAGTTTATATTCCAACAAATTAACATTCTTATATTTAGTCAAGAAGTCAGTCGCTGAATTTAAAGTTACTATAAGAGTATCTCTTCTATAGAGAATGGAGTTTTTACTTTTATTTTTCTTACGGAAAAGTAGTAAAACGAAAAATTGTATGATGCTCGATTAGTAGAAACACATTTAGACAAGGTATTTACAGTGTTACAAATTGTTGAAACAAGCTCAAATGCCAAAGACACAAATAGGTAAGAATTCAATTCGAAATTTTTGAATTTTTGAGATTGCCATGAAGTTACCGTACGGGTGCTAGGATTCCAAAAAAAAAAAAAAAAAGTTGTAGATGCTGAGCTTGTTTCCTACAACAAATCCCAAAAAATGACTGGCTGGAACCAGTCTATAAGTAATTCAAATAAGCATTTACTCAACGACAAATACATTTACTAATATACAAATTAAATTAAAATGTTTTCCCTTTTCTTTTCTTTTGTTGTGTTGCTTCGTCGTAGTTGTCATTTTCGTTTTGTGGTGCATGCCAAGCATGAAAATCAAAACAAATATGGCGCATGCGCACCAAAATTCAAAGAAAAATAAAACATAAATCTAATAAGAAAACTACAATAAATATAGTACACATAGGTGCGCTATTGTTGTTGTTGCATTTGTACTTCCATGTGTGTACGCCTCTTTCCATGACGCTGGCTGTGTGTAAATTTCGAATGTATGGAATGCAGTAAAGCTGCACTTGCTCCAGAGTGAGATGGCGCGACAGACAGGTTGTCTATCAAAAACAACAACAACAACAGTAGCAATAGCAATAAGAAAGCCATGGCACACAAGCAGCGAAAGTACAACAAAAATAAATGTTTAAAAGAAAACGAAGAAGAGGAAGTAAAAGCACATAGAGAAGCTGTAGTTGATGATAGAAATGGATATATTGTATAACGCAACAAAATTTATTGTATAAGGAACAGCAATGTGCGCAAGTGAAACAAATAGCTAGTTTTCAATACAATAAGAAAAAGGAAATGCGGAAAGTTCAAATGTACAAAATTTCGCACAAAAGGAAGTATGCGCAAAAGATAGAATAAAAGAGCAGTTGCAGAATCCTACTCTGTCTCTCTCCAACACACACTCTATGTAAGCGTTGCCAACTATTCCAATTCACTTTTATGGCTTGAAATTTCACAATAAAATAATATTTTTCATCATACATTGAACAGTGAAATAGGCATTTTTAAATCGAAAATTAAGTAAGATAAAAAATTTAAGAGATTTAACCTAAAGCGCAAATTTAACAATTACAGCACAGGGTGTGTCGCACGGCAATGCGGTATGGTAGCACCTCTGTCAGTGCTGCCAATATGCACAATATGTAACAGTAATTTTCAATAAGAATTATTTTAACTGCGCCTTTAATTGTTGATTACATAATGGCCTGCTTGCTACCACAGGGTGTACACAAAAAACGAATGATTATATAAGGTCTTAGAGAAAGGCATCTAATAATCTAAATGAGCAATGCCGACGCGCACGTTTGTTGAATTCGTTCAATTGTAAATGCGCAAAAAATATAAATAAAGGGTAGTAGTAGTAATTTTCAATTATTTGTCGCAAGTTTGTAATTGGAAATACAATATCACAAATTGCATTGTATAAAAGTATATCGAAATAAATACACACATATGTATATAAATGTCTATAGCAGATACATATGTGTAGTCTACCTATAACGATTTATACGTGCCGCCCGGCGCTGTTAAATATGTAAAGCTCTCAATGTGTTTTTTTTTTCTTTTAACGACGACATTAGCAACCTACAGCAACAACAAAACTCAACAAAATGCAAACCAACGACCGTCGTTTGGCGATGCCAAGGCAAAATTAGTGCATTCACTTTTTGCGTTGCGCTTTGCAAATACTAACAACAACAACAACAAAGATAAAATAAAATAGAATTTTCAGAAAACAAAAAAAAAAAACAAAAATAAATTAAATATGTACATAGGTATATAATAAAGCGACATTTGAACAAACAGTGCAGTCAAGCAAAGTACTGAACTAAATAAAGGGTGTTCCAAATTAAACATCTTTAATGGTTAGACTAGAGGCAGGGATATCCAACAAATTTCAATGATGAAATTATTTGTGTCATTTACACTGGTTAATGCAAAGAGCTGTGTGCTTTTCATACGTAAAAAAAAAAAGAAAAAAAAAACAACAAAACCATGTAAGCATGCGAAATTGTTGTTTTCCTATTTTTGGGAAACTTGGCTCTCTTCGCTATACATGTACATGAAGAACATTTGGCCAGGGCAACTATCTAATTGACTAAATTTATACATTCGTCGTGGATCCTTAGTCAAGGAGGTGTCCTCACATATACCATATACCCATTTGTCGTGAATACCGTTTTCTGTTCGCAGAATATGCATTCAAAAGAGCTATATATTCTAATTATACAGATATATCTTCTGTTAGATTTCCTATTTATATTCTTGTCTTCGTTTGTCTTAGCCCTTGGCAGAGCAAACACAGTTTTGGATAACACTGGAGACCTACCAAAGTGGTCTGTATTAATGTAAAAACTATAAGTAAGCTCCTTTTTCCTTGACCCAATTATATTTCTTTTAGCATTTTGAATTTTTCTTCAATCTACACAATCATTAAAAAAATGCCATGATTAATAATATTTTCTTTTATAAAGAATAAATGAAGCATTCATTTTATAAATATAGACTTCCCCGAACAACAGATAAACTTAAAAGAAGTATCAATTCTATAAGTTTGAATGAGACAGAACTATACATAAAAATATGTTCTTTATAGTCTGGGATCTTACCAAAAAATTCGACTTTAGAATGCACTTGTCAATTCTACAGCAACTCGATTTGGTTTAAGTTATAGAAATTTCGAGTTATAGAAGTTCGAGTGTATAAACTAGTCAACTAAAAATCAAAGAGCTATTCCAACACATTAATGTTTAAAGCAAATCTCAAATTTCTATCGAACAACAAGCTAAAGATTTTAAAGATTTTGCTCAAATCAATCATACCATTCGTGTACTATATTAATGATGAAAAACACTACATTGGTTATTAAATTTGAGCAATTTAGTAAATTTTTTCATTGAATACAACGTAGACCCTGTAAATCATCTAAACCAAACTTGTGCTCTTCATGCACATTACATTTGTTTTTATAATGCTTTTTAGCATGTTCTGATCATTGTCGCACATACACACACACAGCTCTTTGTATTAACTATATGAATTACACAAAAAATGTGTCTTTTTTCGTTAGGTTTCTGCGTATATCGAAGTGCAAAATAACAAATCTGCATGACTTTTTTCTCAATTGACTGCACACAAACATGCAGCTCTTTGCATTAACCACCGAACTTTACACAAACAATTTGTACACATTCATTTTTTTCTTCTGCATATTGGACTTCCATTTAAAACTAAACAGATAATAAGACGTAAATATCTAAAAAAAAAAAGGTTGCAACACCTTTTATAAGTTTGACGACAATAAAATGCATTGACAGAGCAAAATGAAAAATAGGTGCGATGATTTTGAGAAGAGAAGTACTAGTAGCAGAAGAAATAGGCAACGACATCAACGACGACTTGTCTGTCTGTGTGTCTGTCTATCTATCTTCACTCAATCGCAGCACATCACTTTTGTATCTATTACATACTACCAAAGTATCTCAAAACAAAGCAACAACAAAGCAACAAAAAAGTGTTGAATAGAAAAGAAACTAAGTAGAGAGGCAAAAAAAAAAGAAGTAGCAACGATAAGAAGAAGCTAAAAGTTCTACATATGCCGGGCGGTTGCGCATTCAGCAGCAGCAGCAGCAACAACAACAACAATTACACCCAACTACTGCAAACAGTAGAGTAGCAGCAGCTATGCAGCTAAAAAAAAAGCAAAGCAAAGATGGCAAAAAAAAACGACGACGATGAAGTCCATACAAACAGCCGAACAAAAAAAAAAAGCAAAGCAGCAAAGGAAGATGAAATAAAATGTCGGCGATTTGACGAAAGATTTATTCCCGGTGCATCTCAAATGATTTACACGCGCGCATATACACATACACACATAAAAATAAATAACAAAAATAAAAGTGCCACAATGTTGTTTTTGTTCTTGCATACTTTTTCTCTCGTTCTTCTTCTTTGACAAAATGTTCGCATATTTTTTCGCGCTCTTAACATTTACCACTGCTTTATCTGCTTTGCTTTAGCTACTGTTTATATTCCCCTCTACTGCTTGACACTTTTCTTGTTGTTGCTAGCAACGTTTGGAAAAAATAAAACAACAACAAATTAACAAGCTAAACTTTCATTACTGCAAAAATTTTGCAATAACTAAATTCGCTATGAAACCGCAAAAATGTATAAATCGATAAATATTGATGAACACTTTGGCTTACGTTAGATTAAGTAAGAATGTAAATGCATATTGTGTATATAAGAGCTCGCAGTTGGGAACAAGAAATCAAGATGAAGGAGGTAATCAGTGAAGTAAGAGCAGTCAACCATTGAATATGTACATATGTGTGTATGTACATACATATCTAGTATTTGAGTTCGAAGATCTTTGCAATTTTTATGCAAAACTAAAATAAACTTTTTCCACACATCTGATGACCATCTCAATCCATCTCACACCATCTCAAAGCATCTGCCAGCTAACTCATGGAATCATCTCATGAATAGTAGAGTGTGCATGAACTTCAACTAATTACTTAGTCTTGCTAGCCTCTATCTATGGAAACCGCTATTATTGATAGCTCACACATACATACATATCTTGTATTCTTATATTCTCTATCTACGTGTCTTCATATACTACTAATTATTGCACTTTATGCATTTGTCAGCTCAAACAAAAACCGCAATAGTATTATAATAGTAATATCTTAATCGATAATCTTTTGCATTTGCATTGCTCATCGACTGTTTTCCCCCCTAAAAACCACAAAATGCGCACTAATCCATACAAAACCAACCAAGCAACTAAACGCACAATATACTTCTCTTTTTTCTCTAAAGTTTAACTTTGTTGGTTTATGTCTGCGGTTTATTAGTTTTTCTATGCGTTTCTTCTTGTGTACGTTTTGAATTTTCTCTATTTTCTTGCAAACTTCAACATATTAAAAATAATGTAAATAAGATACGAGTCAACCATTTGCATTGAATTTACATTGAATGCCTAAGATACTAAAGGGTTTTTCAATAATGACATAATAATTTTGTATTTTATTTCTAACACAGCCTGAAATTTTTATCAGAAACTGTCAACGACAAAATGTAAGTAAAGTTTTATATTTTTATCATGGTGAAAAGTTTACGAATTTGAGCACTGTTTGGAAATTCTTAAAAATTACTATCGAAATTCTGAGTTTTCGGTAAAAATCCTCCCACCATATTTACTATTGGATTTTGCTGAGCCAGGGAGACAACACAGCGGTCGCATCCGTAAGTGCTTCAGTTCAAAATGCGTCAAATCTGTGGATAATCCACGTCGTTCACATGAATTGGGAATCTCTAAAAGCACATTGTGGCTAATTTTGCATAAAGATCATGATCTATACTCTTACAAAATTAAACTAACTCAAGAACTGAAGCATCTTCATCATTTGAAGCGCCGAAACTTCACCACATGGGATCTGCATAACTTTGAAAAAATTCATCGAAAAAAATCAGCCTAAGAAATTAAGCTTTGTCAATAAGCAAAATATGCGTTATTGGACAGCAACAGACTGAGAACATGTGCTTTAAGAGTCCAATATAGAATAGTGTTATGTGCTGCCAACAAGATGCCACAAAATTGGTCAAACAATTCATCTTTTGAAGGAACGTGTAATCTCGAGTAATGGTCCGATTAAATGGCCACCTTTTTTTTATCGGGTTACGTTTTACAACAACATTATAGGAGCTCAGTCACTATATCGAACTCGAAATTGCTAAATTTTCGGCCGATATTTTTGTAAGAATGGTGGAAAATTAGCTCCAAAAAATTGATGCATGGCCATATGAATAAAATTGATTTTCATACATAAATTTAACATACACACTGCACCAGTCTCAGTTATTCTGCGTTTTATTTAAATAAGAAAAAAAAAACTTATGTCCCTATTGGAAACCCCTTTTATTTGCCTTAGGTACGAGTACCACATCGTCAAGTCGGACATTGATCAGTATGCTGCACGGTGTATTTACACTTCTATTAAATCTAAATTGTGTAATTGTAGAGCAAAACAGTAGTATACATAAAGAGCATATAAGAAAGATAAAGATTATATCCGCTGTGATTTCGAAATTAAAATTATTCTATAAGTATGTACAGCGAACATTCTTATTAGAAACTTAAGGGCTGTGAGCAATATAGAGTACAAATACATAATAAAAAAAAAAGCAAAAGCAGAGATATTCCAAGTTTTGCTATCAGTTTTACACGAAAGGAAGTCAGTCAGACAGGCAGGCACGGGGGGATGCAAGTACACAGCATAAATGAAGAGCTGCTGAAACAATATAACCAGAAGAGGAAGAATAAGAACTAAAGCAGAAAAAAAGGTAAACGCATATAAAAAAAAAAATATTTAAAACAGAATATTAGGCGACAACACTAGCAAAAACAACAACTACGACACCAAATGTTGATGAAGAGCGAAAAATAAAATGAAAAATGCTAACAAGAAGAATGATCAAATAAAAAAACTGTACAAATTCCAATACACAAACAGCAACAACAAAATATAACACAAAAAAAAAGTTGGGCGCAAAAGCCAAGCGAAAAAAGCCCAGCTAAGCTAACAAACAGCAACAACAACAACAAGAACACAGCAGCACAGCGCGCTATTGTAAAGCGTAACCAACAACAAGCATAGCAGCAACAACAACAACTACAACAATTGTGTACACATATACGCTACTATTTTTTTGTTGTCGTTTTTTTTTTTTACAATAACAATAGCGCAGAGGTGTGTGCGACGTTGGACACTGGGACAGACGCAAGATAGAGGAATGGTTGGATGAAAATGTACGGTTGTGTATGCCAATCCTACCCCACTAAAATACGCCATAAATGAATTAGTAGCGACAGACCATGCAAAACAGAGAATCTGAGCCAGAGAGAGGGAACGAGGGAGTAAGTGAGTATAAGAATGGGAGAATGATGCAAAGATGTGTGTGTTGGATCGCGCTGTGTATAGTATAGCGTGTGTTGGCGTTGCCATCTGTTTGGAATTGTAATCAACATATTGGGGCTTATGAACTGAGTAGTTTTCTATAGCTTGAGATATTTTTCCAAATAGCACACACACACACACATATGTATATAATTTCGAACTTAGTCCATAGTACAGTGTAAAATTAAAGAATTACTGAATACTTTGGTATATAGTACATATATAGAAACTAGAAATTATTTTAGACATAAATTGTAATAACAAACTAATTTATTTCTATTGTTGAAGTTTAAAGCGACTTTCAGAATCTACGTTTTCGTTATAAGATTTTGTTCAACTTACTGTGTGTCCAGCCCAGTCAACCAAAACTTCGAAAATAATATCTTGATAGAAAGAACTGACGTGCGTTTTGCGAATAAAACTATTGCAGGAGAATCTTTTCGAAAAGCATTTATCATGTAATTTCAAAAGTCCTTGGCTTGAACGATTGTTACGAAATTTATAGTGTCTTCATATTTATGAAGAGCAGTGGTTTATAGCTTTATACATACAACTTGGAAAAAATGAGCGGCGCCACAGCCTTCCATATAAGAGATAGACCAAGTTTGTCATATCTCAGCAAATATTTAATGGTATCATTTGGTACAGCTGTAAAAGGCACAGCGGATATAATCTTTATCTTTCTTATATACATTTTGCCAGCAGAAAGAAGATTCACTGGGAAAAATAGGAGAATCTAATTAACTTTTTGGCGTAGATGGTTGAGATATGAACCAAATCTCATCCATCTATATCTATGTGAAGAGAATCGGTAGAAGTAAAATCCTCTCCGCAAAATCTCTACATAAAAGAAAAAGCACGTATCAGCGCATATCGGGTACGCTATATATTTGAACGATCCTTTTATTTTAACTTCTTTTTGTATTGCCAAAAACTATTAAAAATCAATCATTACAATATTAAAAAAAATATACCAACAATCTGGCAACGTATCTGAAATTTTATTTAAAAAAAATACTGTAATTGGCGCGCATCATTTCATATGAATGGCTAAGTTTTATTTGAAAACAACAAATCAGTTCGACATGTATACAAAAAAAAAATGTACATTTTGCCAGCAGAGTTTTTAGCTGCGCACCCTAACCTAACTACCTATCGTCACCTCCTACACCCTTACCAATACAAACAAAAACTCTTAACACTACAACTGCTTTTGCTGCTGCACCCTATTCTTCGATTTTTCACAGTCTGCAGCAATAAATCAAAATTCTTTCTCACAGCATTTATGTAGTTTAGTTTTTTTTAGCTATTTATGCATAGGAAGTACTCAAATGTTTTATTTTGCATCAATGAATTTTGATTGCGTCTTAAGAAATGCTTAGCACACATACAGAGAAGATAATAGCTTCAAATATACATAACTAAAAAATACTACACGACCGACGAGACGACTCTAAAATAGTTTCGCTAACGCGCTCCATAGATTATCTTATTTATTTTATTTTTAGCTAAATCAAAACCAAAAAGAAAACAAAAAAAAAAGCAAATCAAAAACTTTGCCTTGAAGTACAGTAGAATTAAATTTACTACTATATTTGAATAATTAAATATTGCTAGAACTTTTTAGGCTGCAAGTGCATAAATCTGGAGGATAAAAAAAGAGGAGACTCGCGAGAGAGGAAACATTACACTGGAAATTATTGGCGCATTTGAATCAAATTCAGCTTTTTAATGTAAACAAAAAAAAAATAATAATGTATAGAATATATATATGTTTATAGAAAAAAGTTTATTAAAATTGTTTTGAGATCAAATTACATAGAAAACCAAGACTCTTTTTAAACTTTCTTTTCAAAACTCTTTGATCATTGAATCGATCCTACAAAAACTCAATTAATAGAAGAAAAGCGCATACTGCAACCGACGTGAAAAAAACGTGAGGTTTTATCGTTTTTTTATGTATGTTCAGCGATAATTCTTTACCACGTGGAGATTTCTTTGATTCTTTGGGTAGTTTCATATACATTTGATCAAATTCTTATAATGGGCTCAAATAGGCGACTTAGGAATACACTACTAGTAATTTTGCAACCTTGAAATGCACTTTTAAACACTATCACAAGTTCCTAAAGGTGAAATTTGTAATCAACTGTTTCGTATTTAAATCAATAAAAAATTACATCTATACTATCGTGGAAAAATGCAACGATGAAACTTTTTAAGACAAACACGACATTATCCTTCTAAAAAGCAAACAGTGCTAAGGTCAAAACTCATCTAAAACGTCTTGAAATCGACCTGTCACTAAATGTGTATTATTGGGCACTATGTCTCTTCACAATCGTAAATATTATCGCCAAATTTGATTTTCAAAAATCAAAAAAGTATTTGACAAGCGCATTCTTCTCAACGTTTCGGTCTATAACTTGAAAATAATGCAACGTATCCACACTTGGACATGAAGAATAAAGTCAAACCAAAGATTTTTACTTTCACATTCACTTTACAAAATGGAAATTTATGGACCCGTTTAAAAGTTATGGCAGTTTGTTTAAAATAACTCAAAATTGTAAAACAAAAAATTGTAAAATTAATACTTTTCTTCAACGGCGGATCAACTCGCTGAGCCTGTTCGGCATAGATTTCACCAATTTTGGGGTGTATCACTCTGGTTCCAACTACACGGATAATATAGGTTTCATTTCATATTCTACGCAGACTTTTTCTAAAAGTGGCCATATAAGTGTGCAATATTATCAAGATCTGGGGATAGTGCTGTAGTTTTAATGATATTCGGTACATAATAAATCATCTAAAACCTTTGTATTATGTAATGGGTATAACAAACTGGTTGCACTTCTCTGTTAATATAGCTTTCATCTCAGATGTTGAGGCAAGCTGTCGTTTAAGCAGATTTTATTCAATGTGCCCCTATAAGCGTGTATTATTATTGAGGTGTGAAGACAGTGCTGCAGTTTTTATGACTTTTGCTACATCCAAAGCCTTCGTATTAAGTGCAGAGTGCTTAAAATTATTATCTTGCTGGAACTTAAATTCGTTTTCAATTTAAACGTACACTCGAGATTACTTCTATACGGAGCTAAATAAGAACTACTTCAATAGCAATATTTCGACTTTTTCCAGGCATTGCCATTGAGTCTTACTGAGATAAGGAGTTCAGACAGGAGCAGCATAATTTAGGACAGCTCGTGCAATAGCTTTATAGGTGGTAATAATTGTCTCCTTGTTCTTAACCCAGGAAGAACCAGCAAGCGAAATCAGCAGTTTGTTACTCGGCGTTAGCCGAGAATATAAGCAGGGAATTGAAAGTTACACCAAGTATCGTAGGGTACTGAAACGTCGTATAACTAAAGCCACCAACAAAGACATCTAGCTCCATCCTAAACTCCTTAGTCTATATGTATACTCTTTTATATTATGAAAATCAAATTTAATCTAACAAATTATGTCAATAAGTTCATACGTCACTGTATTCTGATTGCGAATAAGAAATCCAAGCTAATTGGGAAGCATCTTTTACCGGCAAGTGCAATTGTAAGGATAATTAGAAGCAATTGACATAATTCTCTGCCAGAAAGAAAGAAAAAATGAAGGTGGATGGGTGTACATGCACACATAAACAGTAAAGCATAAAAAAAAATTAACTCAAAAAAGAAAAACAACAAAAAAAAAGTACAAATCAATGCACGTACTACATATGTATCACATACATAAATATTCATTGGCAAAATAAGCGCGCGCGCAAAATGGCTTCAACGATTTTGAATTGTGTGTAGGCGGCGAAAATGGATGGGGGATGGGGAGCATAAAAGCGTAACTCTCGCTGAACGCTTGAAACTTGGGCGGTCAAGTGGCGACGATGTTAATAGCGAAAAACTGAGGCGCCATGACAGCGGGTGTAGCATACACAACCCTTGCAAAATAGAAATATGTACGTACATACATATACATATATATATTCATACGAGAGCACAAATATAAAGTGCGAAATCAAAAATATTTTTCAACAAGAGCAGCAGAAAAACGCCTTTTAATGTCAGCAGCAGCAGCAGCAGTAGCAGCACCGCATGCTGTGCAACGCTACGTTTAGCTTAGCCTAAACACAAAAAACATATTCAACCATGCATCCACATCCACCCACAAACAAGCAATTCAAATAGAAGAACAAACAAAAATTCGCAACTAAAACTTGTCTTTCAACTTTTGCTTTCATTTCGTCGTTGACGTTTCGGTGCATGTCAGGTCTGGTAAAAAAAAAAAAAAAAAACAAATCAGAGTCAAAATAGAGCTACAAAACTCATAGAAACATATAAACGCTACTAGTGTGCAAAAGAGCGCACACTATAGTCGAATGTACTGCTGCTATGCTAGTGCTGTTGTTAGACAGTGTCAACAATATGCAAGAATAATATACACATGCGCCACAATGAGCATGCAGCCAACTTAACAACGTATAGCTGTGTAAATCTGCATAATGGGCAATAAACGTTTTGATGAAAACATAAGAAAAAGCAAAATAGTACAGAGCAGTGTTGCTGCTCTAACACATGTATAATGTGCATAAGTCTATCACAATTTTCAATATGGCGACGGTGCGCTAATTGTATAGAACTACGTGTGCGACGTAATTAATGATATTGCAGCATAATATAATTTGTGTCACTTTGTAAGCAATGAATTAGTTTAGTTTAATAAAAAATAGTTATAAATATTATATATTTTATACATATAAACTTTTTATACAGTACTGCGCATGACAACACTGCAGCCTACACACACATAAATATATATATTATATATATATACATATATATTATATATATATATATATATATATATATACATATGTATAAAGGCAAAAGCAATTGAAAGTACATGTGAAAAAAAACAAGCATAGAGTTGTCAAACTTTAATTAAAACAAATGATTTTGTATAACAATTGCACATTTTAAGCACGAAAATATGTAAATTATATTTTTAACATAACAAATTAAAACAAATGCTTTCAGTTACACACAATTTTTTATACATTTCAACAACAAATTTCAAACGTTTATTTAATTTTAAACGTTGGTAACACTGCTTATTGCCTATTTCTTTTCGTACGCGCAATTAATTGTGCTCACTCACTGTCTCTCACATTTGCTTGCTACGCTCTTTCGCGCTCTGTTTTGGGGATAAATACAATGAAGAAATCAAATATGGCGGCCGCCAGTGCGCAGCAAATAAAGAAGAAGCAGTATTAAAAATTATAAAAGCAAATTGTAATAAATTGCAAAGGAACAATAAAAAGCATAGAAATACGAAATAAATTGTGAACTAATTTGTATGCACATATTAATTCAGCAACAGCGCCAATGTAAAGTAAGGACGTGTTTCGAGTTTAATAGAAAAAAAATGTACATATGTACAAACATATATGCAATTCAAATTGCTTTTTGCAAACTGTCGCATTTTATGTCACTACTATAAAAACTGCTACTTTTTGTCATAATACACTGTATTTCGTGCACTTAAAAAAAAAGTGCGCGCTATATTTTTATACAAAAAAAAAAATAGATAAAACTTACCCGCAGCTTTTTATTCGCTTTTGTTGCGACGTAGGCTGCCAAAGACACTTTTGTTGTTTTTCTTCTGCTTTTCTTTTTTTTGGTTAAACAAGTTAAAATTTCTAAAAAGCACTTTTTTTATTTATTTTACTGAATTTGTATTTTCATTTTTCTTTTCACGCACACAAGCATAGTACGACGCGTTTTAACAGTTTGCTGTTTTTTTGTGCTGCCATTTAACGCGACGACTTTTGTTGTTGCAGTGTTGCTATTTAATTTGAGATTAATCAATTTTTTATTTTTTTTTTTTTTGAAAATAGCAACGAAAAAGTGAAATAAAAAAACACAACATCAATTTGTAGTTGGCGCGAGCGAATGAAAACTATTGTGAACTGACTGACTGACAGACAGCCATACACACACACCAACGCACAATAAACAGGGACGTATCTAATGAAAGGTGCGAGCGATCAACTATATATATAGAAATATGAACTAATGCTTCCTCTTCTGTACTGTTTTTGCTATCTTTACTATTGCTTCTTCTTCCACTTCGAGTAATTTCTATTTTATTTTGTTCGTTGCTTCGTCGTTTTGCTCTATTCCTTTTTCTGCTTTTTTCCGTCGTACATTTTGCTTTGGTTTGGTACGAGTGATGTACTTTTTCTTTTGCGCTGTACTTCGCGTTTACACGTTCATTCGTTGTACGTCTGTGTTTCCCATTTGTCCGTCTCTTATGAATATATGTATATACATATATAAAAAGGAGCGCATTGTATATATATATATACGTACGTATATATAAACATGTGTATGTACATATATGCAACTAAATAGCGCAATTAATTTAAATTTTGAAGTATATACGTTAAAAGCTTAGAAAATTTTGTTTTGATTATAGCGCGCGCCAAGTTATTCAAATTAGAAATTATGCTCAACACTTTTACCCCCCGGAGCACCCAGTACAAAAAAAAAAAATCTCGGCGCTACACTTGCTAATATAAAATGCACATTAAACACAACATTTATTTTATACCACACCACAGAAAAAAAATTCGATATTCGTTCAAAATTTTCCACTTTTTACAAAATTTTTGCTGCTTCCTCTTTCTACGCGCACCAGCAATACCAATACTAACATAATACTTGTACACGCATACAGTCAAACGTGAAGCAGTAATTGCTATTCGTCCTGCTTGCACTTACGCTGTGCGCGCTCTCTATACATGAAGCGTGGATGTGTGTGTAGCGCGGTACTCTTCGCGCACGCTAATAAGAAAAAATCAAAAAAAAATTATGCTCGCCGTCAACAATTTATTTTTACGTTTGACGCGTTTTAAACAAAAATTTTTAATTACTTTTTATGTTTAACCGATGTTGCAATTGTTTCACTACACTTTGAACAAGTTTTTATTAATATTAACACACTTGATCTTGTACAATTTTCCCTCGCGGAAATTGTACGTATATTCGGTTTTGACCGAGTGCTGTTCTCTTTTTATGCTAGTGATGTACCAAATCTCGACAGCGGCACTTATAGTGTTGTAACGCACTAAATTAATATAGTGCAAAAAGTAATAAAAATTGCCATAGCTACTTATAGCTTACTCACTTGCACTTATGCTAAATTGCTTAACAGCACACATGTTATTGTGCTTCAGAAACTGTATGTATAAGAATGAGATGGATATTTTATATAAATAATCTGTGTGACAAAGGAAATTTAAAAAACTGTGTTTAAAACCTGAAAAACAAATATTTTAATTTAAATGAATCTTGGTTTATTGGCGCTTGTATTTGTCCCCACAGTGGAGACACTCGCGTTCTGATTGACCTGAAAATTTTTGGAATGGAAAATAGACACAATCACGTTTTTTATTCCTGAACTACTACAGCTTAATTAACATTTTTTAATTCTATGACTTTGTTTAACTCCATTTGAATCTGAAATTGCACATAATTTCTATTATTTAACCTTTCTAGTGATATATAGTTTATTTTGATCGAGTTTTCCATTGACACTGGACGCTAGTTTAACAGAAACCATACATCGAAAATGTACCGTTCTCTATATGAATGGCTAGAATAAAACAAAATCAATATGTTTTACGTGTTCAGCGCACCCAAATTGCTCTAAAAAAATGTGTAAGAAAAATAGTGTTACGCATTGTTCTGTATTTTTCTTTTAACACTTCTATTATCCTAAGTTATTGAAAAAATTTCGATTAGTTATGAGTTATCAATACAATTTAAATTATTTTGGTATTATCTGAATCACGCACGTGCATTTTATTCACAATATTTATAAAAATGGAAATATAAAAAAATATAGTTCCCCAGCACACGTTAAACAAGAATATTTTCATTTAGCCACAAACTGGCCAACCAGAAAAATATCAATACTATCGATAGTCTTCCATCTCTAAGCCAAACAGCTGATTTTATTAGCGAAATAGAAAAAATTAAGAAAACTTTACATATAAAATTGTGCAATAATTAAACGCCCACAATGGAGGCAAGTCCATTGGCAGTTATACTTGTCTATTATGACAGCAAAGGCGATCGTCTGCTGTATCGCTATCCATATCAAAAACTTTGCGCTGCCTCCGCCGGCGATGGTGTACTACCAGTTTATGGCGTTGCGCCGGCGGAGTCTACATGTGGCAACAACAAAAAGCGGAATCCATTTGCGCTAAACAACAGCAGCAGCGCAACAGAAAATACAGATGTCATTATGCAAAGTGCAATAACAGCAACAACAACGCAGCAGGCAACAACAATTATGTCCAAAGGTCAACTGCCAGGATTTGCGGATGAGGTGCTCTCAACGCTGTTCGCAGTCAAGCCGCAATTGTGCAATCAAAAATTCGAGCTAAAAATTAACGATGTACGTTTTGTTTGCCATCCGACATTAGTGCCCCGCAAAGAGCAGCGTACAATTAATACGGCAGCAGTGCCTTTGACAAATGCAGCAACAGTTGGCGCCAGCGGCGTCGGTGCCGCCACAGCGAGTGGTGTCAATTCAACCTTGTTGCCACTGAAGCCACAAAAACCGCAAATGCTTATCAATGTTATATTCGCGCTACAGGCACAGGCTAGCTATTCCATTGTCAAATGTTATCACGAGCTGAGCAAGCGTTTCGGTTTAGCGCTGAAAATCGAAGAGCAGCGCGCTGGCTATTTAACCGAGGAGACCACACAAATGGCACGCACACACGATGAGCAGCAACAACAGCAAAGCGTAAATTGTTTGTTTTTATATGTTGAAACAAATGAAACTTTAAACTATGTTCTGTATTTTACAGCCGTTGGAGCAAACATTCGAGTTGATCTCCGAGCGTAGCAGTTTAGCGCGCGCTTTGAAGTCCATGTATCATAATCTGTGCACGACGGGTCTGCTCAGTACAACGCTGAATAAAAATCTAACGTTGAGTTTTTGTCTGCCACAGAAAGCGCATCAGCTGCACAAAAAGGGCAGCATGGTCGATCCGGAAACTATTGATCGTTGTCTACGTTCGCTGAAACCCTATCATGGCATGTTGCTGCTTGTTGATCCGGCAGAACTGCTCGATTGTGTGCCGCCATCCGGTGCGCGTTTGTTAGTGCAATTGGTCGAAGTCTACACACCGCTTACGAGTCTGCAGAGTATGGCACACGAGGCAGATATGAGCATAGATCATGTTTATAAGCTGGTCTCACATCTCGTCTACTGGGCCAAATCATCGATTATCTATCCACTGTGTGAAACAAATGTTTATGTCATTGCACCAGATGCACCGCTGCATACTAAGTCGCATCTTGTCGAAAAGTTCTCAATGCGCTTTGCCGGCATGTCATTGTTTGATGCCATTGCTGATTTCTCACTGCCCACATCCATTGGGCACTTGACGACACCATTGCAGCAACCTGCGCGCCAGGGCATACTTGCGCAAATGGTACTCTGGATGCTGCAACATCATTTGCTCATGCAATTGCATACCTATGTGCAGTTTATGCCAAGTGAACCGGTTGCCGCTGATGATGAGGACGATGCTGGCGATTCCATTTCATTCATACAGCTGCATACAACGCATAAAAATGGTTCTGTGCTTGGCAGTTGTGGTAACCTTAGCGATATGGATGAGGATGATGATGACGATGATGATAGAGATCCACTGCACGGCGGTTCTATGCTTAGCATGTCTAGTCAACCATTGCCCGTGCCGAATACAAGTCGGCGCAGCATTACAGAGGATCACTATTCCTTGGGCGGTAACTCTACCGCTTCGGATAATATAGCTGCACAACCATCCTCAAGTCATAAGTCGAATTTTAGGTATGTAGTGTGTTTATATTTCCTATATATGATATAAAACGCGGATATGTTTTCATTATTATGTTACAGCATGACTGCATCCATGAGTACTGATAACTGCGATAGCATTGATTCCATCGATGATGAGGTAAAAATTAAGGAGCTGCTGCAAAGTTTTGACGAAGCCGATCGCAATGCCATCAGACGCATACCAGCTTCTACAAATGTCGACGATCTTTCGCTTATGGTAAAATTGTATCAGGCGGGCTATTTCAAGAGCGAACATCATCTGGAGGAGATTATGTACTTTGAGAATCTGCGTCGTTCCCAGCTTTTGCAATTATTAGATAAATTTCGCGATGTTTTGATTATATATGAAACTGAGGATCCAACTATAGCTTCGATTTACAATACAAAATAGTGAGTAAGTGTAAGCCATATTATTGTGATACGTTAGTCTATTAAAAATTGTAAGACGTTAAGTATAGAAACCTTTTGTGCACTTAAACGATAGTCAGCAGTGACCAAGCTGGATGTGTGGCACATATTTGAATGCTTCAAAAATGTCACAGCAATTAGTATCCTGCTTTGCTTTTATTGGTTGTTGTAAGTATAAATGACTGAATGCAGCTGTTACTACTTCCAATTAAAATAGAAGCAATAAAAATAATGCTCGACTGAAGTTTTTCAAGTTCAAAAAACCTGTAAATACAAAATAAAAGCTTTAACAATTCAGTAATTCGGACTCGAATGAATAATAATAATAATATTCTTTATAACGCTTCCGGTCTTGTGCAATGTATCTTATTTCGTTCCACGTTGCACTACTTTCAGCACGAACTGATCTCACCCATGTCATTCGATGCCGTCCTCGGCCAAAGTTGCCTTGTGACTTCCACAGAAACGGCATCTTTGCTATGTTGTTGTTATTCTTGCGAATGATATGACCTATCCATGTTCACTTTCTTCTTTTCTTTTAAATTCCCTGTAAGCGTAACCTTTCATCTACATACTGCTGTGAAAAATTGTGCTTTATAAAGAAGATCAAACTTGACTCGTAGGTCAATTTCTGTAGCATTATAGAATCATGCCAAAAAAATCCTGTCCAAGACACCGCCCTCGATAGATGACCTAATGCACCCAAACAGAATCTGGACAGACTGCAGTGAGAAAACTCTTTAGCTATTACTAGTACAGTAAAGTAGCACAGCGGGAAGGGGTTTCTCCGCTCCTGTCGTCAAAAATAGCATGAAATGATTCAAAATTGGCGATAGACACGTTTCTCAGTTTCAAGCGCTTTGAGAACTGCTTGACTCATTCAGCAGCAATATAAAAACCACTACCGAATGCTGCACATCTCTTAACGAGATGCCCGAGCACTGCATAATCCAGCTCATCTGGGCGCCTGGACACCGGAACATAGAGGAAAATTGTGAAGCATATAAACTGACCAGAGATAGTACCGATACCGACATTCTTCCCGGGAAGGCCATATTTGGGATACCAATGGTTACAGGTAAGCTGGTAAGATCGAACCGTTTAGAGAAAACCGGCTGAGGTAACTTAAACCCAATTAAAACCTCTTAAACATACCTGGCGGAACTACAACCTTAAGAGAACAATCGCATTGCTACCAGTAAAGTTTTATAGTCGGAGGGATGTATGGGTGGACATTGCTAAGTCTTGTCGTGCTGGTCACGGGGTCTCCGATGCTTTCTTCTTTGGATATACTTCAGTATACCTATACAAATAAATACATTCTTGAATTGCCGTGGCAAATAGTTGCTTTATTTTGTTGCTTTCTGTTCTTTAGAGTTAACCATTTCGAATGTGCTTAAGAATTAAATAACCATATGATGATGTTAACCACATCACCGCATCACAGGCTCCAACGTTAAGGTTTCGCTTTATCATCAACGCTGTTTCATATCTTTCAAGATGTTGCCTTAATGCAAGAAGTACTTGGTATAGTAATCCTTGAAGAAGCTATAGTCGAAATGACCATAGTTCTTGTATTCGTTGTAGTGATAGTATGGCTCGAATGTGTCCTCATGGAAGATTTCGACATCCTTGAAGTACATATTTGGCACAAAGAATTCGTATTCGTCAATGGTGCGATCGAATGGATAGCCGAATGGCATATTGTCGATGTAACGCATGCCAGAGCCAATGGCGCATGTGTAGCTGTAGTCATAAGCGGGATAGTGTTCGCTATGTCCCATGTAAGGTGTTACCATGAAGAAGAATTGCATGGGCATACCCTTGGTCCAGCCCTTAGGCAGCAGCAAACGATCAGGGAAACCGCAATGTGGTTCGCTCAGATCAAGTGGGAATTCATATTTACCATCATAAGCCATCATTACATAGTAATAGAGTTCAGTGTAGGTGGTGCGATCCTTGACGGTCCAATAGAAATCGTTTGAGCTACGCTTGACAACATTGTTACCAGCAACCACTTCATACACGAATTCATCTAATTTCATGAAGTTTTCACGGTTCTCAGTCAGTGAGATGACGCGTCCGAATTCATCGAATTTCGGTCCAATGAAAGAGCGAATGACAACCTTTTGTGCCTTATTGGATTCAACATTATAGGAGAAGGTGAACGGCTTGTGATTCAGACGCATCTGACGTGCAAAGAGCGATTTATCCCAGACGAATTGGCCATCATGGAAGTTCATTTTACCGTTGTACAAATTGGTAACATCAAAATCAACCAGATCGAAGTAGGTAACCAGTTTGCTGATTTCAACATTCTTCATGTGTATGCCAGGCATGAGTAGCTCTTCCTTGGTGTATTTGGGAAGATAGTTCATGAAGCGATAGTAGGTGCGTGCGATCATCTTATGGAACACATAGAACAAAGGATCGCGCATCATTGTTTCACAGTTCATGTAGACCGTTGGATAGACGTCCATGTCGTATTCGCTAACTTGTCCAAAGTACATATGCGAATACATGTACCAAGAGTTGTAGAAATACATGTCGAAGGTGTCGGCATTGCCCTGGAGCATGTTGCCAATATATTCGATTGCTTCGGGCTTGCGCATATCGATGATGTGTCCGTCGTGAGTCTTATAGTAGCCCAGATCAACAATGTTGTAAATGCGTTGCATGGCGCCGGCGATCTTGTTAACCATCTCAAAGTTTCCGTAAGTTTTGTATTCCCAGTAGTTCTTGCGGAAGCTGTAGCCAACACCGGTGTAGGAAATCAGTTGTGGATCGTAGCCATGTTCGATTTCAGCGAACCACGAGAATTCAGGAATCTCACCGAAACCGTGCGACAGGCGTTCCATGTAGTAACGCGACATAAGCTGGTGCACATTGTACAGCCAGTACTCACCACGACGATCCTTGTTCAAACCGAAAGTTTTGCCATCAAGGAAGAAAGCGTAGTCCATGTTCAAGTAGTACCAGTATGCGTTCCAGCCCAAATCCTCGCTGAAGTAGGACAGCTTGCTGTGCTCATTGAAAATCTCAATGTCGCGTGTATAATCAACGGGCATGAAGAACATCTTAACATCTTGCAACATATTCATCCACTTAGAATCCTGATTGAATTCGTAGATGTTCTCGCGCAACATGAATTTATCCTCTGCATAGAAGTGTTCACCCAGACCCATTAGTTTCCACCACTGCCACATCTTCCAGTCCTTCATGTACATGTAGTCGCCAGAGTAATATTTGTTATTCTTGTAGAAGACATCCTTGAATTCCTTCTCGTACATGATCATCTTACTGAACATATCGTAATCGAATTTCTCAGCATCGTAGATGAATTTGCTATTGAAGAAGTACTGCGGGAAGATTTCATAGATGGTCGGCAGCATCAAACCATGGAAGTCCTCGCGGTGTATGACAGCCAGTGTAAGTGCATAGACGAACATACCCTCGTTGACATGGATGCGTGCCCAGCAAACGTTCTGCATGAAGGTCTCGAAATCCTTGGCAAAGTAGAAGAAGTGGAAGAGACCATACGCTTGCTTAGAGTGTGTCTTGGCGAGAGAGCCGAAAAATTCACCCTTCGGCAATAAGGCGCCCATTTTGTAAGCCTCGTAGAACTTCGTCATATAGATGTTGTATTGCTGTTGGACGCCAAAATTAATTAAATAACTACATTACATATAAGATTAAAAAGCTTACTCCTACACACTCACCGTATAGAAGCTCTTGTCAATGACAAATTTATCGCCAAACTTAATATACTCCTCGAACATCAACGGATCCTCGACACGATAAAGTATCTCAAACAGGAACTTCTGCTTCTGCAGGAAGTTCTTGTCTGCGATTTTCACCTCATGCTTAACGCTAGTGCCATGGAAACTGGCCGCAGCCACGAGACCAACAAAGGCCAATAAAACAATAGCTAATTTCATTGCGACAACTTCTCCCGATCAGGCACACTGCTCCTAAAGACTGTTGATGTTTTCAGCGACAATGCACGGTATTTATACTTTAAAGCTATCTGCAATTTGCATTTTTTCAGATGATGTGTGCATAGAAAATTTAGCGCCCACAAAGATAATCATTCCGGATGACGACAACAGCTGCCTGCCACTACACTGTATTTAATCGTATTTATAGATAAACTGTGTGAACTGCATATGTATATTACCTGATATAGCGGGACACATCTGTTCAACATTCGAAGATGTCTTCTGGAAGCTGCATCATCTCGCAGCTAATGTTGCTGATAAGCGTCTATATGTGTCTCGTATTATTGACAACTTTTATTTTTGTCTTCAAGTATTCATTTTATGTGCAATTAAACATGATTAATAATAATATAGATTCTAATTATGTACTAGAGTATTAGAATTGATGTTGAGTGTAGTGATTTTAAAAAGTTGTAGTATAGGTACTATATTATCACAGTGTATCTTGGTTTTAATTTTGTCTAGGCGATTCTAAAAACAAGATAAAGAGAATCAAACCATCGATAAGTTATGATATCATAAAATTTTCAAAGAGTCATTGAAGTACGGGCACTTATTTTGAAACGAAGTCTTAGTTCGCATACCAATATTACTGCTTAAAAAGAGATTTGCCGAGAATTAAGATAAAAATTTCGTGCTTATATTTCCACTTTAAATACATTATAGGATTGCGTACATTTTGGTACAATACATCTCCAAATTCTATGAAATGATGTTTAAAACTTCGCAATAAGCAAAAATGATTAATTGGCTCCATTAATATAAATTTAATTCAAGGGCATATCCAGGACTAGGGCTAAATTTGTTCGTCAATAAGTTGAAAGCCGTTCTCGAAACACGGTATTAACTTTTTCTACGATACGGTACTTCGTTGAATGAAGAATTTCAACCTATTTTAGACTTCTCACTGATTTCGAGAAGAAAAAGTTTTTCATTCTCTTAAAAAATGTTTTGTAGTTAAAATGAAAATAAGTATGGTTTTGAACAAAATAATCTTTTTACCTTTAATTTAATGTAAGTTTTTGTTCAGCATGTTATTTTTTAACATAATATTTAGTGAGATCATTTAATTTTCAATCAAATGGAATGTAATTCAACCAAATCGAATAAGATTTTAAGCAGTTGTTAAACTTTTTCCAATGGTATAATTCTCGATTTTCGATCCAAAGAAGTTTTTAATGTCTAAAGACACTTCTGCATTAACAAGTGTCAATTAATGCAAAAATGCTTCAATTGAAACTACTACAGCAAGTAGTGGAAGCAGAAGTAGTGGAATAGCATAAAAATATAACAAATTTTCCATTGAATATATCATAGATTATAATCTATAAGATAAGATAATCTTTCTTGAACTTTGATGTGCTAAATTTTTTAGAAAGTGTTTGTCATCCAAATAGTATTACAAAATCAAGTTTCGATCTTATGAAACCTAAAATTTGTGAGTCAAGAACAAAAAATCTATGGAAAACCCAAATTTTACCCAAAAATCGGTCGAGCGCTAGACATTTTTCTTGTAATTCCACGGACTTCGTTCTGTACTCTGAGAGAAGAGTTATTCATATAATTTTATATATTTATTACCTGTCTCTCCTTCCCCTGCCACTCCTTAACTCCCACCCCATGCACTTACCCCACCACCCAATAACCTACTCATCTCCCCCTGCCCCCTTCGCCTACCCTTCCCCCACCACCCTTTCTTTACCTCACCTTCTCGCTGCCCCTTTGATCACATTACCATGTATACAACATTTCATCTCAACTACCTCTACGCATCCTTCCCAATGCTCCCATACCCTATCTCTCATTCCCCTGACTTCTTCTTCACAGTGGGTCGAATTGTGAATCTAAACCATTCTCGAATCCCCATGAACACACACAAACATTTTCATTAAAATTGGTCCAGCCGTTTAGGAGGAGTTCACGTACAGAAGATTTTTATAGATATAAAGATTTATTGATTATACTCTTTTACTCAACTGTTTCACTTAATGATATAAGCTTTTAAGAGTCGCCTTTTCAATTTTCCTTTTACACGGGAAGCATTAACATGTTCTGTTTCATAAATTTCGTATATTTTTTCAACTGAGCTTTAATTCATTTTTAAAGTTTAAATGGGAACGTTTTACAACACTGCTACTTTTGGTTTTGTTCAATACGACAACTCCGTCATACTGCACAAACATTTCTGTACAGCTTATAATTATCTCGTGTAAACAAAATCTTAGTGCGGCGCGCAAATTGTTATACTTATTTAAAACTTTATAGTAAAAATTACGCGTGTTTTCCAACAAAAACCAAATTACAACATGAAGGAATGTCCGCTGGGTGTCAAATGCAATCGCATACATCCAATACATTTTGCAGAATATGCGCATGCACATTGTAAGACACCGATGTGTAATGATTTGGTACAATTTATTTCACAATTATTTGAATTTCAGTGCATGCAATCTATGCCAAAGGTGTTAATGCGCAAACAAGTCAATATGATGTACCGACAGAGCTCAACGTTGAGTTGGTGTTGCAACAAATGAAATTGTTTGTAAAAATGCAACCAGATAAATCGACAGATGCTGCGGCTGCGGCGTCTGTAAAAGCTGCCGGCACATCGGCACCGATTGCAACGGCAACAAGTGTTGGCTCCAGTAGCGCTGCACAAACGTGCGCCGGAACATCGTCGCATGCAAGCAGCTCTAAAAGCGCGCAACAGTTCACAGATGCCGTACAGCAGCCGGCAACAAAAAAACCAAAAATTGCACATAACATAAAGGATTACATTCCGGTTGTTGTGCCAAAGGGACAAATGGCACGTAAACTGGAAAGGGCTGCGCCTTATAACTTATTTCAAACTGTCATCACAGATTCGCACAGAACGCATCAACAAGCGCTGAGTGTTACAATGCAGGGTATAAAGCTGCAACTCTTCCATATATCTAAGTATATTAATTTTACAATTTTACAGAGTTGCTGGACGAAAGCCTTGGCGAGATTGAATGCTCGTTGCAAATAAATTTTATGATTGACATTGGCTGGCTCCTGGGACATTATTATTTTGCGGGCATACTGTAAGTATGCAACTGGGTATACAACTTTGTTCCCGTCATTTTTTTATTTTAAATTAGGCTTTATTGTGAAAAAATGAGTACAAATAGATTATTCAAAGTACTGTACATAGTTAGCCACTACTTTTTCCATGCTTAATGTTGGATTCCGTGTCGGAAGCACGACTCGTCTTTAGAAGCAATCCAATCATCAGCCCAATTTTTGGTTTCCGTGTAATTAAGAGAGTGCTGCAAAGCCACACCAGAATTTTTCGATCGGAACAAGTGATAATCGGAAGGTACAACGTCTGGTGAATACAGCGGATAGGGTTGAGCGTTTCCAACTTGGATTCGCATGGGACGAGAATTGTCGTGCTGAAAAATCTACACCTTTCCAAGTAACTTTATTTCAACTGGTATTGCACCCAATATCCTTGATTCTGAATCATTCCCAGTTCTATGCGGCATTTTGAAATTGCTTGTTGCGTCACTCCCAATGAACTTGCCAATTCTGCATGACTTAAACATCATTAAGCAATGCCTCCAAATCCTCAACTTTAAAAATGTTCGCTCTTTCTCCACTTTGCCGGTCTTTGACGTGAAATTTTTATTTCGACTGCTACAAGCCATCCATAGGTAAACGGCGGGCGCAAAGTTGTACACGCAATAGTAAAACACATCAAAATATTTATGAGTTTCCACACAGTGCACGTCCGCTGCTAGTGCTCTACGGCGATGAATCAGCAGAGCTGCTACACATCAGCCAATACAAACCACAGGTACAGGCTATTAAGGTACAGATGTCCACGCCTTTTGCTACCTCACATACTAAAATGATGCTATTTGCCTATACTGATGGCTCTATGCGTGTTGTCATATCAACAGCTAATCTGTATGCAGACGATTGGCATAATCGTGCACAGGCGCTTTGGATAAGCCCAAAATTGTGT
This sequence comes from Leucophenga montana, assembly GCA_035044765.1. Lineage (NCBI taxonomy): Eukaryota > Metazoa > Arthropoda > Insecta > Diptera > Drosophilidae > Leucophenga > Leucophenga montana. Next base: position 496,193 of record JAWNNQ010002010.1, on the reverse strand, counting down.
GCATTAGCAGAAGGCGCGGATGCTAATGTCGGCGAGAGTCCTACCGGCTTTCGCGCTGATCTGCTGCGTTATTTGGCTACATACAAGTTTACAGCATTGGACACATGGCTTGCGCGTATACGTAAAAGCGATTTTAGTGCAATTAAGTAAGATATCTCTACTTAAATATTTAGTTACTACTTAATATATTAATTTAACTTTTGTAGTGTCTTCTTAGTTGCTTCAGTACCAGGCAGTCATGAGCGCGACCATGCCGGCAACGCAACGTGGGGCATGGGACGTTTGGGTCACTTGCTGCAACAACATGTGGCAGCCAAAATCGATGCACGTATACCGATTGTTTGTCAAAGCTCAAGCATTGGTAGTTTGGGTCCTAATGTTGGTGCTTGGTTAGAAAAGGAATTTCTTGTCTATTTGTCTAAGAATGCAGATACTACAAGCGCCATTGCGCCCTTCCAACTCATCTATCCCTCTTTGAGAAATGTACGCCAAAGTCATGATGGCTTGATCGGTGGCGGTTGTTTGCCCTATTTCAAAAAAACCAATGAGAAGCAATTATGGCTGAAGTCACATTTACAACAATGGCTATCGAATACACATTATCGCTCACAGTCCATGCCGCATATGAAAACTTATGCACGTTTTAATAAGGATCAACAAGCACTCTATTGGTTTGTGCTGACCTCAGCCAACCTATCAAAATCTGCATGGGGTTCCAATAATAAAACTGCACGTACTACACGTGTATCAAACTTTGAAGCTGGTGTGCTATTTCTACCGGGATTTGTGGTGAGTTATAAAAAATACCCTATTGTAAATTTATATAAAAGCATAAAACCATTCATTCGAAAATTAGCTTTTACATTAACAACTAATTGAAAATTTACAAAGATCAACTCGATGAAACATCTCATCTAAGACAGGGTCTGTGCGAGTTTTAAAAAAAAAATGTTTTTTTTTTCTTTCATATGAATGGTGGCGATCTTTAATTGCAGAAAGAAATGTCTTAAATTTTCTAACTTTTTTATAAGTTTATGCCACAGAATATGCCGGGAGTCGGGGAATCTTTCTATGCTACTCCATATCTATGGGCTAACATATTCTAGAACGCTGAATTTTATACTGAAAGAAAAAAAATGAACCATGTCCCACAGAGTATAGTATTTGGAGTATAGAATTCGTTATATATGTGAAGAGAAGTAAATTCCACTGAAAAAATGTGCTGTTACACACCCATGTAGTACTCAAATAGTATAACAGATTTTGATATAAAGCTAAATAATTCATTAATGCCGGTATCGTCTAGTAATAAAAAGTTGATTGATCGTGTGTAATGGTTTAGTTTTGGTCACATATGGGGTGGGGGAGCAATCCAAAAACCATGCTTTGGCTGTATAACATGGTAGTAAAGCCGATGTTACTATATGGTATAGTTGCATGGGGAAAAAGGGCGAAACAAGTCACAGTCACGAGGAAATTAAACTCCCTACAAAGACTATCATACATTTGCCCATGCCTAACCACTGCTTTGAAAACAATTCTAGATCTAACACGACTGCATCTATAAATTGAGTATAAAACTAAGAAAATCTCCTGATACTGTTAGTTAAAGGAAACAAAGGTACCTAAATTTACTATCAGAAACGTCTCTCTACATTGACACAAGGAGTAACACTAATGTCCATGCCAAGAGACGGGATGACAAGGAAGAATGTCTTCATTCGGAACTTCACCATCAAATGGTCCAATAAGAAGACTTGGACGTCGGAAAAGTTATATGCGTTAAAACCACATACGATCAAGTGGTATACGGATGAATTTTTAACGACAGAAGGAACTGGTCTGGGAGTAGTAGGCCACAGATTAAACCACTGGGAGTCCTTGGGAAAATATACCAGTATATTTCATGCTGAACTGTGCGCTACAATTAGATGTGCACAGTATAATTTGGATTGAGGCTCTTGCAATTGTGAGATTGCTATTCTATCAGACAATCAGGCGGTGTTAAAAGCGTTAATCTCAAAAACCGTCAAGTCGAATCTAGTGCAGGAAGCACTTATATTAGTGTGAACACTCGGGGAACACAACAAACTTACTGTGGGTGCCAGGTCACAGTAATATAATAGGAAATGAGCTAGCCGATAGGCTTGCCAAAAAAGGAGCGACAACGCCAATGTTAGGACAAGTGTCTTTTTGTGGCACTGGAAGACATACTACATTGGAACTAATCCGCAATGAAACAAATAGAGCAAAGAAGCAGTACTGTGTCATGAACCAAGGACTAAGGCAAGCTAAAATATTTCTAAGGGGTTTCGACCAGCGCAGAGCGAAAGCAATGCCAGAATTCCCCAGAATGCAGATTTTGTGATCATAAAGAAGAGACTCCTCTTCATATAGTTGCAGAATCCGGGCACAGAATTTTGAGGTTATGTACCCGAAAAACGTCATTTTTTCCTACTTTTCAGGTTATCTACATAACCTCAAATATCTCAAAATCGTGACGTGATGGGCCAATACTGTCCCCGGGTTTGCATTCTACGCAGTTAATTACTTCGGAAATGCTTCAGCTTCAGCTTCCCAACAACTGACATGACCCCGGTATTTGTAGACCTGTGTTAGTTACAGATTTACGAACGGTGCTTAGCATAATCATAAACAGTTTCTACAATTCCTAATATTTAGTTCAGGCGCTGCGGGTTGATTATTTGAAGACTTAGCCATCTAACCTCGTCATTGTCCTCCACTGATTTACCTGCGACTAGTTTTTGTAGAGTGTGCAGCTATTTTTGTACGATGGGACGGAGTATATTTTGCCGCCTCGCACAGGTGCTCACTTTAGACATCAGTTGGACGTAAAGTGAAGAAGAACTTAAGTTCCTGCGTATAAATTGTTTTATGCACTTTTAAATTTCCTTTTTTTTTTTAATATATATTTAAATTCCAGTTGGGCGAAGATAATTTTCCTCTATTCAACGAACGTGATGGCATGCCACCATTTCCATTGCCCTACGATGTACCATTAAAGCCATACGCTGCTGACGATGTGCCCTTCCTCATGGACAACATCTACAGGGATGAAGTTTAATTGACAGACAATAGTTTTTCTTTTATACTATTTTAATTAAATATATTGCTATGAATTTATATGACTACAAACTACTACACACTAGCCAGCTGTGCATGTACAATATTTGCAACGACGGCGGCGGCGGCAGCATTATAATTTCTATGAAACATTTCGTATACCTAAAAGGAGCATTATTTTTGTTAGCTCTACTAACTTCTTACAAGTGTTTTTTGTTTTGTTTTAGGCTTATCTGTAGTATATAAAAATATAGATTTATATATGTATGTAACTATGTACTATACATTTAAAATAAATTAATTAATTTACAATCATACAGACATATATAGGTATATAGCACAATTTGATGATGATGATGATGATCCACATTGAATAACGTAACTAACAACTATAATTTTATACACTATGTTATACATACATGTAAGGGGGGAGTATGTATTTTGGAGAAGTATTGACAAATTATTTTATACAAAATTTAACTTTTTTCCTAACTACTATGTCTCTATAAATGTATATGCTACGTTTTGTTGCTGCCAGCTATGTAATTATTATTGTACAAATATGTAATTAAGTTTGGTTCAATTTCCAATTTCTGTTTCAGTATCGAGCTCATAACAAACTCAGTTGATACAATGTGGCACTTGGGATTACCGTGACGTGTCAGTTCGGCACAGAGATGCATATCGGTCGGACATGTGACTATTATGTATGATTCAGGCGCTTGTATATGCGCTTCTGATATTGCTGCGGCGGTACGCCGCTTTGCTTCTACTTTACCGCCGGATGATTCAATCATGCGTACTATATCTTGACGCGCCGGAAAGACATCTGGTGTAACATAGAAATACTTGCCGGCAAAAAGACTGGCACGCGTCGGTGAATATAGCACAGTATCCAGTTGAAATTTGAGATTTTCATCGACAGGTATATCATGTATTTTAAAATTATCCACTGGTAAAAATTTGCCAGCTTTTGCGCTATCCACAAGCCAATTTGATTTGAGTACGTAATCCACATGACAGCAAGCTTGTATTAGCTTGCAAGTACGACTCTCGCGTGTCATGACGAGATGCGTTGCATCGGCGGGTGTATCAACAACGATGCCACCGAGCGTGCTAAATGTGAAATAAGAAATTGTTAGTATAACTTTTATTATCGTAAATAGTTTAAACTTGCGCTTACATTACAGTCTTCTTAAGTGCCTCCAAATCGACTACTTGTGAGAAGAGCACCTTGGGCGGTTTTGTTGTTTGTGGATATTCAAGACAGACAATTTGTTCGGGCAGCTCCTCTTGATAAGCTGAAATTTTCTGGCGTTTTGTTTTTTGCTCATAAAATGGATCCGAAAGATGTCGTTTGACGCGTTCGTGTGATTCTTGCGTAAGATTTATAGGACCTTTCCAAGCAGCTAAAAAAAAATAATAGTATAAAAAAATTGTATTACAGGCAAACGAATAGTTTTACGCATTATTTCGTAAGTCGTTCAAAGACTATTTACATTATAGTGCGCAATGTTATATTTCAAGTATACACACCCATTAGATGCGGCACCAAACCATAGTCTATGCGGAATGGTGCTTGCAGGTTATATTGTTGATACTTTTGACTATCGTACTGTGTTAAACCGCTTAAATTGCCTATGCAAACATCGCTCAACCACATCGAGTTCACTATTGGCATATTCCATTCCTTAGCTGCGCTGAATTTCTTGCCCTCGAATTTCTTGCATATGATCAGTGTATTCGCCTTGGATAAATATGATGTAAAAATGCCGCCGCATTCCTCAACCATTTGTTGCAATCTGGCTGCTTCATCACCGTCGAAACCATCCGAGCTGACTATATACTTATCCAATGGTTTGCGGTGACCCCATTGGCTTGGAAATGGTAAGTGCAACGGCTGCCATGGAGGCAACAATTGTCGCTTTAGACAAATATCACTAAGCCAGTATGCGGTCACACAACGCTTAGCATCACGTAAAGCCTGCATGACAACACCATGACGCTGTGTGCGACATATAACGTGTGTGACACGTGGTCCATAAGTGCGTTCCACATCGCCGCCGAATTGTCGTATTGTCTCTAGCCAGTACGGTAATTCTTCGCCATCGGTTTTATCGTATTCCACAATGAAGAAGGTGCAACCGATGAGAAATAGATCTGGTGGTAGCTTTAAATTTGGATTATGTCCATAGAATTGTGGACGCGCTTGCATAGGCAATTGTCCGGGACGTGTTTGTATAAAGCCATGCTGTGGCATGACAGCAATTTGTTGTCCATGTGCTTGTTGTACATGTGGATGTGTTGGCTGTTGTTGCTGCTGCTGTTGTTGTTGTGTTGGTCCGGCAGCAATTGCAACCGGACCACCCGGACCGGCAACAACAATTTGCTGTTGCACAGCACCGGGCGGCATATGTTGCACTTGTGTTGGTATGCCACCACCAGCTGCAACAGTAACTGGCATGCCTACAGCACGGCGCATTTGCTGCTGTTGTTGCAACATTTGCTGCTGTTGTTGTTGTTGTGCTACCACCGCCTGTTGCTGCTGCAACATAATCAATTCTTGCTGTGTACGTGGTACGCCCGCAACAACTGCAGTCGTTTGCTGCAATGCTGCATTATGTTGCTGTGTCATCATACGTAAAGTGCCTGCAGCAGAGGGTTGATCGACCAATTGTTGCTGTTGTGCTGCCGCTTGCGCTGACATTACAACTTGCTGCTGCTGTTGTTGTTGTTGTTGTGGTATGCCAGCCATTGCCATTTGTTGCTGTTGCTGCTGTTGTTGTGCCAACAATACATTCTGTTGCTGCTGTTGCAAATGTTGTTGTTGCTGTTGTCCAGGCGCAGCAACAATTACTTGTTGTTGCACAATCTGCGCATTACCAGTGAGCTGCTGTTGTATTTGTTGTTGCTGCTGCACCGATTCACCAACAGTTGTAACAATTTGTTGCTGATTCAATTGTGGCTGAGCACCATTATTACCCAAACGATTGCTGAGCATATTAGCCAAAGCGGTCTTAGTTTTAAGATTCATCTGTTGCGGCGTTTGTGGTTGTTGTGCTGCATGCTGCTGTTGTTGTTGCTGCAACATTTGTTGCTGCTGCGGTGTTAATGGTTGCCCATCGGTACCTAAAAAATTAAACACGCTTTTATTAATATGATATAAATACAATGAATATGTTATTCAACTTTTTATTCTCATTTACGCACCTGTTGTTGACATAACGACTGTCTGTTGCGCTAGCGCTGTTATTATATTGCCACCAGCTGCAGCACCTTGTGTTGTTGGCTGCTGCTGTTGTTGTTGCTGCTGTACAATCGTCTGTTGCTCGATAATTTGTCCATTAGGCCCGGTTATTACCTGCACTGTTTGTTGTTGTATCTTTTGTGCACCCATTTGCTGCAATTGTTGTTGCTGTTGCATTGGAATTTGTTGCACTCGTAATTGTTGCCGCTGCATAAGCATTTGTTGATTGGGATCATTACTGAAAACTGGCTGCTGTTGTTGTTGTTGTGGCGTTAATGGTGTGCCCGGTATTTGCTGTACCTGTTGTTGTTGCTGCTGTTGTTGTGAAGTAATTGGACTTAAACCTGGACGTAAAACAATTTGTTTGGCACCCTGTAGCCATTGCAATTGCTGCTGCTGTGTCAAACCAGCAGGCATTTGACTTTGCACTATAATATGCGAAGTACCACCGGGTCCAGTGGCACGCGTTGTAGTACCCACCACATTCGGTGCATTTGGACGTGGTTGGTAAGCAACCTGTTGACGTAGCATTAAACGTTTCGATTGATTTAATTTGGCTATATATTCAACACGTTTAATCGGATCGAGTGTTATAAAGTGTGCATGTGATTTTTCATCAAGTTGTATTAATTGACGTGGTGATTGTTGCAATTGTTGTTGTTGTTGTGGTGTCATCACACCGGCATGTATTTGCTGTTGCAATTGCTGCGGTGTGCCCGGCGGCCAAGGACCAGCGGGACGTACAGTGCGTATGAATTGCTGTTGTTGCGGTAGCATTGGTCCTTGTATTTGTTGTTGTTGCACTTGCACCTGTTGCTGTTGTTGTTGTAATGGTGATTGCAAACCTGAGGCCACCGAAATGCCGCTTGTTGGTGTACCCGGCGTACCTGGTGTTTGTTGCAACTGTGCTGGACTCTGCGGTGACCAGTGTGGCATTTGTTGTTGATGCTGTGGCGATTGTTGTTGCAATATAATTTGCTGTTGCTGCTGTGAAGGCGATTGTGGTGGCGGTGTGCGTTGTGGAAATTGCTGTTGTTGTTTTAATAGTATTTGTTGCTGCTGCTGCGCATCGATTTGTTGTAATTGTTTTTGTTGTACGATAAGCTGTTGTTGTTGTTGATTTGGCAAATTACCCATTGTATTGGACGCAATACTGCCGGCCATAATTTGCTGTATTTGTTGTTGCGTTTGCGGTTGTTGTATTGTTTGTTGTATAATAATTTGTTGCTGCTGCGTTGCTTGCGTTTGTTGTTGTTGCATAATTTGTGGGCCAGCGGCAATAAGTTGTTGCTGCTGCTGTTGTTTTTGCATTTGCAATTGTTGTTGCTGTTGCAAAAATTGCAAACGTTGAGGATCAATGACCTGTTGATTAATAACAATCTGTTGCTGTTGTGGTGATGCATTTGGTTGCTGTTGTTGTTGTTGTATTTGTATGCGCTGCTGATTTTGTGTAATAATTTGTTGTTGTATTTGAGGTGATTGCTGTTGCAGTTGCTGTTGTTGATTTTGTATCATATTCATTTCTTGTTGCTGTTGCTGCTGCATAGGCGATTGTTGTTGTTGCGGAAACATTGGTTTCATCATTTGTTGCTGCTGTGGCGATTGTGGTATCGGTTGTTGCTGTTGTTGTTGCGGTGATTGCTGCATTTGTTGCTGTATCATTTGTTGCTGTACAATTTGTTGTTGTTGCTGTTGCTGCGGTGGCGCTTGCTGCTGTTGTTGTTGTTGTGCTTGTTGATTAACAATTAAAACATTTTGTTGATTTTGTGCCAAAATCTGCTGTTGTTGTTGTACGCTGAGACTGTTAAATTGTTGCTGACTTATTATAAATTTAGGTTTTTGTTGTTGTGCCAGCTGTTGTTGTTGTTGCTGCTGCTGTAAAGCGTGTTGTGGACTCTGTTGTATTTGTTGTGAAATAATTTGTGGTCCCTGTTGTTGTGGTTGTTGCTGTGGTGTACCAGGCATTTGTTGTTGTTGCTGTTGAAATTTATTACTAAGCTGTTGCTGCTGCGCTGCTTGTAATTGTTGGAGCTGCGGCGTTGCTGCTGGTGGTGGCTGCACAGTTTGTTGTATAATGCGTACCTAAAAATTAATAAACAAAAATGTTGTTTATAATTTTAATAAACTTAATAATAATTAATAAGCTTACCTGACCGCCTCCACCGAGTGCAACATTTTGTTGTTGTGTAAATTGCACTTGTTGTTGCTGCTGTTGTTGCGGTGATGAAGGTACTTGTTGCTGTTGTGGCTGAGTTTGCACTAATTGCTGTTGTTGTTGTATATTCGCTGGCTTTTGTTGCAACATTTGCTGCTGCTGTTGTTGTTGTTGCTGCTGTTGTTGCAACTGTAACAATTGCTGCTGTTTCTGTTGCTGTATATTCATCATATGATTCTGTATTATTTGTTGACCCTGTGCAGTTGATGTATTAATAATGTGACGTTGTGTAACAACTTGTTGATTGCCTAAAATTGAAAAAAAAAATAACATTTGTATTAAGACTTGTAATAAATTTAGGTATAAGTTAAATGTTGTACCCTGTATAAGTTGTGGTTGTTGTTGCTGCTGTTGAACAGCAGGCTGTTGTTGTTGTTGTGGTTGCTGCTGTTGCTGTTGTTGTACAATAGATTGCTGCTGTTGCACTATAGTCTGTTGCTGCTGTTGTTGTTGTTGTGGCTGTTGTTGTTGCTGCTGGGGTGGTGTTGTATTGTTCGTCTGTTGCTGTTGTTGCTGCTGCTGCTGTTGTTGTTGTTGTATTTGTTGCTGTTTCAACTGTTGTTGTCGCATAATCAAAGATTCTTGATTCGACGCCGTCGAACGACTTAACACCTGTGCAACTTGTACCGGATCTGTTGGATCAAATGTTTGTTTGCTTGCTGTTGTCTGTGGTGTTGTTGGCATTGGTGGAGTTTGTGATATTTGCGGTGATTGTGGCGCTGAGCTATGCTGTGGACTTTGTTGTTGTGCCAATTGTTGCTGCTGCATCTGCATGCGTTGTTGTTGATGCACTGGCTGTTGAAATGGTTGCTGTGGCGACATCATAGGTTGCTGTTGCACTTGTTGCTGCTGCTGCTGCTGCCGCCCTTGGAGCTGTTGTTGTCGTAAATGTTGTTGTGCCACAGCAACACCTTGCGGTGAGGGTGCCGGCGGTGGTGTCATTTGCGGCGCAGGTGATTGTAATTGACGCGGTGATTGTGGAGGCAACATATTGGTAACGTGTTGTTGCGTAGGCAGTTGCTGTTGCTGCTGTAGCGACGGTGAGGGCGTTGTTGGTGGCATTATTGGTGAATTCTGCATGCGCGGTGACTGTTGTTGTTGTATCGATTGTTGTTGTTGTTGCTGCTGCTGTTGTTGTTGTTGCTGATGCTGCAGCTGTTGTTGCTGCAATTGTTGCATTTGCTGCATTAAATGTTGCTGCTGATGTTGTATTTGACGCTGTAACGCTTGTTGTTGAGGTGTTAAGCTTTGACCGTTTTGTATATGCTGTTGTAGCTGCAATTGTTGCTGTTGTAAGTGTTGTTGCTGACGCAGTATATGTTGTTGCAACATTTGCGGTGACATGGTTACAGTTTGTTGCTGAGGCGGTTGAGGTTGTTGTTGTTGTTGCTGTTGTGGCAACATTTGATTGCTAAGAATTTGTTGTTTCTGTAGCTGCTGCTGTTGTTGTTGCTGCTGCTGCTGCTGAGGAGACATAGGCACATTTACATTTGAGGTAGGTGTCATTGGCTGTTGTTGTTGTTGTTGAGGCGATTGTGCATGCGGCATAGTCGGCGTCAACGGCGGTTGTGGCGTAGTTGAAGGCTGTGGTGTGCGTGGTGTTTGTGGTGTCTGTCGTCCACTTGGTACATGTTGCTGCTGTTGTATTTGTAATGGTTGCGGTGTGCGTGGTGGTGCAGGAGGTTGTGCTGATGTGGGTGTTGTTGGCATACGAACTTGTTGTTGTTGTTGTTGCTGCATGGGTATCGGTGTCATTGCACGTTGTTGTTGTTGTTGCTGCATGGCTACAGGGGTCATTGCACGTTGTTGCTGAAGCAATTGTTGTTGCTGTTGATCGGCAACTTGTTGTTGTTGTTGCTGCTGCTGTTGTTGTTGTTGCTGTATTATTTGCATTTGTTGTTGCTGCTGCTGCGCATTCTTTAGATTACGCTGTTGTTGCAATATATTTTTTATTTGCTGATGTTGCTGCTGCTGCTGTTGTTGCTGTAATGCTGCATTGTTACCAACATTTGCTGGTATTACCTTTTGTTGCTGTATAATAATTTGCGGTTGCATGGGCTGTTGTTGTTGTGTGGCTTGTTGTGAACCTACAACTTGTTGTTGCTGTTGTTGTTGTAGCGGCTGCTGCTGCTGCTGTTGTTGTTGTAAGTTCCTCGGTCGCATAAAAACCACTTGTTGTTGTGTTTGTTGCGTAGCTGCTGCTGTTGGCAACATTTGCTGCTGCTGTTGTTGTTGCTGCTGCTGCTGCTGCTGCATATCTGCCGCCGCTACTGCACTCTCCGCTGAAGCCTGCAGCTGCGATTTAATGCTTGCTATGCTAGCTGCAGCACTCTTTGCATTATCATCCGTTGATTTAGAACCCAACGTTTCACTGAAACCAAGTATATCCGATAATGTACTAGCCTCGGACGTTGCTGCCGCCACTGTTGTCTGTAACGTCTCCGTTGCTGCTGCTGCTGCTGACTGTGTTGGCGTTGGTGTACGACGATTCGCTGCAGTTGACGTTGTTTGTAAATTTAAGTTCATCAGTCCCCTAAGCGTACGTCCTGCTCCCACTATAGGCTTGAGCAAACGCGGATGATACGCTTCACAGGCCAGCTGCTTCTTTTGTCTTATACAATCGATTACCCAATCGGGTGTTACAATATTTATTAAACCCTTCGGTAAACTATTTGCTTTGCCATATATCGGACCCATTCCAATGCCACAGATGAGATGTGTAGTATTGGAATCCAAAGATTTTATCATTGAAGCACCATAATAAGTCAGCATGGCATATAAACGTTTACGATCTTTTTGTGAGATATTTATAATCGTTGCGCGTATATTACGTAATAATGCTGTTCTGGGATCGAAAGCATTCGTTGCTGCCATGCGTCTTAGACGTACACTGTGTAATATCCATTGTTCTGTCACTGGTATTACATTGTAGAGATCGAGATTCATGATAAGTTCTTCTTCGGCATAGTTTGGCGCACAGATGAGATGCGTAACCATGTCGGAGAGATATAGTTTAGACTGTGCGCCACCATTTTTAAGTAGTTTTTCGATCTGGAGAAAGATGTGAAATTTAAGTTTAAACTTTAAAAACTTCGAGGAAAGATTGAGTAGAAAAAGAAAAGTTTAAAGTGCGCAAAAGGAAGCGATTTACGTCAGAGTAAAAACATAAAAAAGTGGTTCACGCATTTCATATTAATACTGGACTCTCCATCAGAGATATGCATAAAAATGTCAATATGTCACCTGGATATGCATAGAAAGTGCGCAGAGTACAACATTTTTCAAACTTATAAAGTTCCATTAGCACTAAAAGATTTTTAGTTGTAAGACCATTCATAAAATTTAGTTTTATGAATGAATTTTGAAGATTTTTGGTACGAAAGAAATTTCGGTGTCAAATTGTGAATTGTAGAATCTAAGCAACAAATTTCAAAAATTTAATAAGAAGCTAGAAAGAAAACTTCAGTGATCGGCTTCGAGATATCCTGTACCTTGCCTAAAGCTCTTATTGAACCATAAATTTATAAGGGATCTATTTTCTATAGTGGTCCGATCTGATCTGACCTATGTGGGATATTTTGTTATTATTGCAACAAAAACCAAAAAACTTCATACAAAAACTCAAAAATGGATGGAAGGTTTGTAGGAGGCTACCTCTTTTAATGTTCCGATCTGAACATATTTTATTAGAATTGTATGTTACACACAATTTAGCTTTTTTAGCTGAATTGACAGTAAAATCTCCAAGATCTCGTTGCTCAAACAGACGATCGATCACACAGACAGAAGGACACCTTTATATTGACTCAACTTTTGATGCTGACCTACATTTCCACAAACTTTACATATCATTTGGGTACAAGGTATAAAAATCATAACTTCGGTAATCCCGAAGCTTTAATACTCTTCACATAAAGCCTTAAATTGTGTACTTAGCAACTGTAAGATAAAAGTTATTTTTAAAATCATCGAACTTAAACGTGATCTTTACAAACAATGGAGAACATTATAAATCTGTGAATATTGTGGAAGACTAGACAATGTGCGCCAAAATCATTCGATAAACTCATAATTTCGCCTTATGAATCAGTGAATTGTCCTCCAAGATTGTGTTATTTAACACCTTCGATTTGTTTTCTGTAAAGTTATTTAAACTCCTTAACTTGAATGACTTGGTGGTCAAAATAAGCAGCGTTATTAGCTAAAAACAGCCTATCAATTTAAAAACTATTTTAATATTTAATTTATTCACTTATACTCACTCTGGATATTGTATATTGGATTGCTTTTAGTTCTAAGAACTAATACATACAAAAAAAACAACATTCATACGTATGGCTGGCGGCACCGTCCATTTTTCCAGTGGATCTTATACTTCCCGATGCCTTATTCGTATGTATCTTCTGAAATCCATTTGCGTCAAATAGTTTCTGGGATATCATGAACTTGTTTTATGTTTTTACTATATGGGGTGAGTGGAGCTTCAACTTTTCCATTGGATAGTATTTTGCCCGGTTCTCACTACTTATGTACCAAATTTCGTCAAAAAGTGGGGATCATATTTTTCCCGGTGCACCCTAAATATGTATCATTCTTTATTCATCATTTCTGAGATATAATCGAACATACAAACACACAAGAGCATATATGAATACTCGTATTATTAGTAAGCATAAAGCCAATATCACCGGCATTACCACGATTTTTATAGGTTAATTTTTTATTGTTAAATTAAAGTTGATATGTACTTTTACAAGGCGAATCAAAGAACATGCTACATAAGACTACTCTGGTTCGCACGTTTATTTAATATAGTACTTTATCTAAAGAGGAAACTATACAGTGTAATAAATTAATAGGCTCTATCTCTTATAGTCTCTGAGATTTCCGCGTTCAATAACAAATAAATATAATTCATAGAGATGTTTTCCATGAATAGGATACATGAATTTTTTAATTTTCGCAATTTTTTTCGGAGCTAGACTTATGTATATATTTTAACATATCTCGTGTTAGGGTTAACCGATTTAATTAAGTGAAATACAAAACTTTGGTAGTTTCACACAATTGCCCACAGCTCCGTTTGCCTTCAAAGTGGCTTGGTTTCGCCGAAAAATATACTTTATATTAATATCCATAAAATTAAATTTTATTGCGATTGATTTTGAATTTTATTGTAATTGACCACAAATCTTTGCTTTAATTTTGTTGCATAGTGTAGTTAGTACGATTTCTTTTAAACATTGCTAGATTATTAGAAATGTTCCTTCCAAACTTTCAAATAATGCACAAATTCATGAATGAAGGGAACAATAACGTATAACAACAATTTAGTAAAACATCTGTGTGTCACCCTGTATTATTATTGTTTCATATGCCTTCCGTACACTCCCACCACACCAACAATTAACACAGCGTAAAAATACTACGTGTGCATTTAATACAACAACACAATAAAACGCTCTCTAACAAGTTACTATATATTACAATAACATAAAAACGCGCGCGCGCATTTCTTATCACATTCATGTACGTCTTATCATATAAGTAAAATAAGCCGGCAAATAATGTTTTTGGCGCGCACAAAACACCCTGTTGTCATTAATTCGACGCCGCTGCAGCGACGCAATGGATTTATTATCTCGCTTCCACTTATTAAAAACATTGTGCGGGTGTATTAATGCATATGTCTGTCTGCCGCCCACCACCCGCTAAACATTTTTTTTTTTTTTTTTGTAAATTCACTAATATTTTTATGCTTTAAAATCTCATTTACCTCATCATCCAAATTTCCAACGACAAAATAACGCACAGTTGCGAATATATTTCCATTTTTATTCGTTTCCATTATTTGCCACCAAGTGTTTTTTTCTTTTTTGTTTTGTGAATTTCACTTTTTTTGTCTCGCTTTCTTTGTTGTTGTTGTTTCGGCTGGTGCACTCATGTAGAAAATTTATTGAAAAACGTAACAAACGTAAATTCTATTGCAAAATAATATTCGTATGCGAGAACTAATGTATTGCGCGACAACATAAGACATTAAGAATCAAAAAATGGTGCCTAGTTTTATGTAAAAAGAATAAACATTTCACAACGAAAATAAAATACACCGAACGCGAGGAAAAGAACGCCACTTAACTAAAAAGATGCAGCTGTCAAATGTTGTAGTGCTGCAGAGCTCGCTATATATTTGCATGTTTTACAACACTTAAAGGGTGAGTCGAAGAATTGTGTAAGTGTTGCACATATTTATTAATGAACAACCGTGGTGTGTCGTGATATGAGAAATTACAAATAAAATAGTTTTTTTTTTATGTAAGCCCCTAAAACTAATTAAAAGTAAATTTTATGGTACACTTTTTATACCATTCACACATAGTTTGAAATGGTATTATCAGTTTGTCTGAAAGTTTGTAACGCATTAAATTACAAACCTATGGTCCACTTTTGACTTTTTGTAAGAAAGACTTCTTTATTAAAGTCAATATTAGGTCGAAATGGCTTTTTATCGACAGCCGCTTAACATACATAGACTAATGCGCGTGGCCCGCCCAGTTTTTGGAGTAGCCCCCCTACAAACCTACTGTCCATTTTTGTGTTTTTTTATGAATAAATCTTTATTTAAATTAATATTAGCTTGAAATTCGATTTGGTGGATTTCATATACATATACAAATGGGCGTGTCCCGTCCACTTTTTGAGGTACTCCCATATAAACCCATAGTTAACTTTTATGCATTTGTATGGAAAACTTCAATATCAACTTGAAATTGGATATGGCGTCATCTTACACATCTACTACATCGCTTCATTCACATCTACTAGTGGGCGTGTACCACCCACTTTTTGAGGTAGCCCCTATTTTAACCCTATTTATATTTTAAAATACTATTTAAAATTTCGTGTGAATGGTATTAGAGCTTCGGTTCAACCGAAGTTAACGTTTTTTCTTGTTTTAATGTATTTTGAAACGTAGATTCCTAAAATGTCAACTATTTCTTTCTTAAGAATCATTTTCGAGATACCCTCGAAAATCATTTCATTTCTTTGCTCGTATCTCCTTTAGTACAATAGATTTAAAATGACTTTTTAAAATGTTTCCCAATAAAATAGTAGCAAATGATAACTTTTGTCCGGCGACAGTCTGTAATTAAAGAGTACTGCTAGAAGATATTACTGGTTCAGTTGCTATGATAAGTAGTGATACGTCTATTATTGATAATACTGACAGTACGTGTTGTTATAAACAATCTCCAGTAAAAGAGCGAACATCAAATTCGTAAGTAAATAAATAAGAAAGAAACCTGCAGTCGATACCTCGACAAAACACCTCTGAACTCTACATATGCCAGCGTTTTGTTTTGTCAGGTAATGAGGTGGAGTCCAGGTCTTGAAACAAGATTGCATGATCAACTGTATCAAATGCCTTGTTCAAGTTTAGAGCCACCATCACCGTACGTTCGCATGGCCTCGGCCTGTTGAGTTCATCAGTGATAAAAGTGGTGATTTCGCTCAATGATGAAGTCGTGCCGCGACCTTTTCTGAAACCATGTTGCTGATCCGCTAGGATGCAATGTTCTGTTCATCGATGGTAATAAAAATTATTCCAAAACTTTCGCAATAGGTGAAACAAGTGAAATGGGCCTATAAGAGGACCCAAGATCAGCTTCACTGCCAAGTTTCAAAAGTGGTACAATCCCTGCTACCTTACATACGTCTGCGGCAATGATTACCATATTACCATAGGTCAGAGGTTGCAATGCGGTCTGGGCCAAGTACCTTGGATGATTTTGTTTTCGCAATGAAGCGCTTCATAAACAGTTTTGTTTTTACCAATAACTTTAAAATTTGAACATGTTATACTCGACCGTATAAACGCGCTACCGATACTTGTATATAAATATTACTCATCTCTAACAACCTGAAATGTGACAACACTGCATTGAATTGTTTTCAAATGGAAATAGCGGCCGATATGCAGCGTGTCAGCCAAGCATCGCATATTTAATCTTTCAAAATGGCAATAAATTATGAGTATACGTGCCGTTTCTGCACACGATGCGAAGAAGATAATATACAGAATATTCTTGAACTACAATCGATTTACGACACGGTAACAGGAACGAATAATGTCAACGTTCCAGATATATTTCGAGCAATAACGCCGTATATATCAATGGCAGTTAACGATCCGTTGCCGCAGAAGATCTGTAAGAGTTGCAGAGAAAATTTGGTAAAAATGTATAACTTCCATGGGATGTGCATTGAGTCGGAACGAATTATGAGATTGCTGATTATTGATGACAACCAAAACGAAGCTGATGCACTATTGTATAACAATACCAATTCTACCGATTTGGCATCGGTCGAAAATGATTGGTTGGATATGGAAAGTTTTGATTTTCTAGAAAATATTCAATGGTCAGAAGATGTAAATGATTCATCGAATGTCACATCGGAGGCGATACAACAGGAAAATTCAATGCACTATTTTGAAATGGCAGCGGCAGAAGCAGCAACAGCAGCAAACAATTTGAATTGCAGCAGCTCCTCTTCGATATGTGCCGTTGAAACAACTATGCCGGAAGCTGGACAAATTGAAGATATAAACTGGATCGATAGCGAAACTGTACCGAATACAACAACAAATAACAATCTCCCGTTAGGCTCGGTAAAAGTTTCCAATAGCAAAAGCGCAATTGCACCATCGGTTCAAGGGACGCAGACGTCGTGAGTAAACATTTTTAATTTTCTATATTGTACATAAATTTTAATAATGCTACTTTTGTCTAATCTAGTCTACAAGTCTCACCCGTAAACAAAAATACGTTATTTAAGTGTGAGCTGTGCGATTTGAGTTTTTCGATGTTTAAAAATTTACAAGACCACAAATTGATACACAAAAGCCACGCAGGCTACGTTTGCTCCATATGCCTAATGTCGTTTCAACATCAAAGTAATCTGCGTCAGCACATGTTCTCACACAGAGATGAAAGAAATTATGAATGCGATATTTGTGGATCCGCTTTTAAGCGTAATTTTTATTTGAAGAGACACAAAATTCGGCACGGTGCGAATAAACCTCACAAGTGTGATTACTGTGATATGAGGTGAGTGAAATAAGCTAAGCGAATCAAATCTTTGCACTAAACTTTGTTTAAACCCGATTTTTAACAAATTCGAAAAACAGCCGACATTTTCGGTATCCGGAATGGCTGACAGTTTTTACAGGAGTTACGGGAAAGTCTTGACACTTCATTCTAATGTCGAAACTTTCGCTCCATTGTGTGAAAACGAAAACACAAATTATATACATACATACTACGAAGTAATTGCAAGAATCAAACAGCAATGTATGCTACTTTTCTCTTATTCCCATTTTCTCTCCTCAACATCGATCATGACCTGCAGTAATCTAACAAAGGCACGTGGTGCTCTCTGTGCGCAGTTTTTCCAGTATATGTTTGATGTGCCCTCTCTTTTCCTTTCTCTCGTCATTGTCGCTTTCAAAAGCTTTTATTTAGCTTCACGTCGCATATATATTTGTTTCAAATGCTGTGACTCATAAGCATAATAGTACTCATAATACTTAGGTGGCTCTACAACCGTTGATCGGTCAAGGCCGCATGTAGGAGACCGCACCACTCCGTGTAGTATAGTGCACTCCGGCGCCAGTCGCTGGTAATCCGTAGCTTCTTCATGTCATCATAGAACTGATCTTTACATCTTAAGCTCTGAGGTCCCCAATCATGTTCAAGTTTCCGTCGTTAGCGTTTAGTGCTGGTGCTACGGGATTCATCTGGATGAGCTAACCTACCCAGTTCAGACACTAGAATTTTATGCGCTGGACTATGTCAACTTCATAATACAGCTCGTACAGCTCGTGGTTCATACGGGTCCTAAACTTGACGCCAAATCTAAGGAAACTAAAAATCCTACGAATACAGCAGGTTCGTGATTATCAGTGTCATAGATTTTTATCTTCGTACTTCGAGTGAGGGCTCTACTTCTAATTTGAATGCTGAGCCCAAAGTAGCACCGATTAACAAGCTTGTTTCTTCGTCTGAACTCTCGGCTGACGTTGTTGTCGCTGGCTATTTTCGTTCCCAGATAGACGAAGTTTTCTACAACATTGAAGTTGAATTTCTCCAAACTCACAGACCGTCCAAGACGCGCTGTTGGTCTGCAAGTGGGTCCTGTCCTCGTTTACCGCTAGGCCTATGAGACGTGACTGCTCCTCAATCTCCGAGAACGCAATGCTAACTCGCCGTTCATTCGTGCCGATGATGTCAACGTCATTAGCATACGTTAGTAGCATCACTTCCCTATTGAATGATGCTATTATTATTAAATGATTAAAAACGTCACACTATAAAGCATAGTCTTGCCTCTTTGATCTGAATCCACACTGATACTGTCCTATACGTGGCTCCAGCCGTTTGCACAGTATGCGGGGCAGAATATCATATGTAATTGAAAGGAGATTTATTCCACAGTAGTTGGCGTAGACAGCGGGTTCTCCTTTCTTGAAGATAGGACAAAGAACACTGAGATTCCAATCGTTAGGCATGAATTCATATTACCATATTTTGCAGTTTGTGCAGAGTTGGTGCATACTCCTTACCACCGGTCTTGAATAACTCAGCTAGCAGCTAGGATCAGCACCAATGATTGCTGTTCTGAGTATAACACAACCTATCTTTTCAACTGCCCATCCTTCCGACGCAATTGAGCCTTAAAAGTTGTTCTTGTTGATTGGTCTTGACACACAATCCCACAAGCCACAAACTGTTACAACAACAACAACAGCAACTGAGCACCAACTGTTCTCAACGCAATCGGGTCTCCACCCTCGAAATCGACCAAGTAGGATCACCTCTTGCCAAGGGTTTCTAAACCCACGCCAACGTGGACCCAGCCGCCGCCACAACAACCACTGACAATCAAGATCGTGAGATTTAACATAACTGGATTATTTTGTGAGCGATTACGTTAATTCGTTTGTTTACAACAGCGGTCCTAAAACTTTCGTATCGCTTCGATATCATCCATGATAATTGAAAACGGCAGCTATAGGTTCAGCCAGTGCATGAAGAGCCGTGGTGGCCATTTGTATAATAACTTGTTGAACTTTTAAATGGCATAAAATTATCCGCCAATTGATGATTTCCGTTTGTATTTTGGTTCAATACTTGTTTTATTTCATTAAAATTTGGAAGTAGGACTTCTATATAACCTTCAAAGCATATTTTAAATCAATAATATACAATATTTATTATATTGTATTTATTATTGTCTTTGCAGATTTCATTTTGTTTACGACAAAGCAACGCATATGCGCGTACACACTCGCGAGAAAAGTTATCAATGCAAATACTGTACAACGGCTTGTAGGCGCAGTGCAGAACTCAATCGGCATCTTCGTTGTCATCTTGGCGAAGAAGTTTACATTTGCAATTTTTGTCCACGTGGCTTTCGTACAGCCAAAGAACGGGTTAAACATAGTATAACTCATAAAAATGAGGATGAGATCACAAGAGAAATTAATCTAGCTGCAAAATGGGAGAAAGATGCACAACTGATGCAAAATTTCAGTAACTGTCAAGACCAGACAAAACCAATTCGATGTGATATAAAATCAACAAATAACAATAACTAGCGTCAGAGGGTACAATTAAATTGAACTACGCTCCGAAATTGTAATACATAAATATATAAGGCGGTTGTCCATAAAAATCCACAAAATCAAATTAAAAGGTAATATTGATTTAAATGAAGGATTTTTTCATAAAAAACACAAAGTTTCACGGTGAGTTTGTATGGGGGCTACCTCAAAACGTGGGCGGTCAACGCCCAATTGTCTATGTATGTTTAGCGGCTGTCTCTTAAAAGGCACCATATCGCATTTCAACCTAATATTGACTTTAATAAAAAAGTTTTTCTTGCAAAAAGACAAAAGTGGACCATAGGTTTGTATGGGAGCTACCCCAAATAGTGGGCGGGCCATGCCCATTAGTCTATGTATGTTAAGCGGCTGACCATAAAAAGGCACCACATTGCATTTCAACCTAATATAGACTTTAATAGAGAAAGTTTTCTTACAAAAAGTCAAAAGTGGGCAGTAGGTTTGTATGGGAGGTACCCCAAATAGTGGGCGGGTACCACCCATTAATATATATGTCAAGCATCCGTCTACTTTTAAGTTGCTATATCAATTATTAAGTTGATATTGACTACAATAAAAATGTTTTGCATACAAAAAGTCAAAAGTGGGCGGTGAGTTTGTATGGGGGCTACCACAAAAAGTGGGCGTGGCGGGTCAATCTTGACACTCTATTAAACTGGAATAAAAAGAAGTATACGTGCAAAATTTCAAACTGGATAGCATAAAAACTAGTCCCCAAAAAAATGCGCAACAAACAACATACAGACAGACAGACGGACTTGGCTAGATCGATTTGTCTCCTCGAGCTGATCAAGAATATATATACCTTATGGGGTCTACGATGGCTCCTTTAATGCGTTACAAACTTTCAGACAAACTGATAATACCATTTCACACTATGTGTGAATGGTATAAAAACCTCTTGACGAGGTAAAAATCAAGTGACGTAAGCATACTTGCACAACACACAAAACTAGTGATATAAATTTTGTGACAATATATTTATATTTTTCATTTGTATGTTTGGAATCGATTGTAGTATATAATTGAGCGTTCGTCATTTTGCAAGGTAATGGTGAATTTTCAAGAATATTCTTGTGTAGAGAAATAAATTGATGTCCTAGGAAAAGAGCTGAATTTTAGCAACATGACGAACGCTTAATTATATACTACAATCGATTCCAAACATACAAATGAAAAATATAAATATATTGTCACAAAATTTATATCAGTAGTTTTGTGTGTTGTGTAAGTATGCTTACGTCACTTGATTTTTATCTCGTCAAGAGGTTTTTTTTATTTGATATACAAGACTTTATATTATTCAAAGCATACAAAAACATTTTTTTTGTTGCCGCATAAAAAGTTTCAAACAAATTATATGAAACTGAGCATTATCATTTACCCGAGTAGTTGTCTTCATGAGTTTACGTGCACATAAAAACCTTTATGAAAGCGAAGGTTAAGAGTTGAATGAATACAAAGCATTAGACTAGTTTTGTTTAAAAATGTTTAAGTTTATATTTTTTAACTTTAGGCTTATGTTTTACAAGTTTATAAGTTCTTTTTTTGTTTTTTTTTTGTTTTCTTTCTTTTGCTTAGTTGTAAAATATAATATATAAGACATACAAATTGCAGCTACTTCCATTTTTTAACTATTTTGTTTTTAGACATTTAGCATACGACAATTATTACAATTTTTGTTTTGTTTTTAAATATTTGAAGAATTACATTGGTAAAATTTTTGTTTTTGTTTTTTTTTTTTATGTATAATTTGAATTTAGATATTGCAAGTGCTGTGCTTCGAAAGAGACATACTGAAGTTTATGTTTCCAAATTTTACTATTTTACTATTTTTCTTTTTTTTTTGTTTTATGATTTTTGCTTTTTTTTTGACGAATTTTTGTTTGTTTTTTGTTTTTGTTTTTTTTTTTTAAATTGTGTTCTGCTGTACTTGAATTTTGTTTTTGTTATTAACGACCGCATTTTGTAATAGAATAAATCACGTTGCATTATTATTTTCACCATTACTCTCATGGAAATTAGAGCCATTGACAATAAACGATGTACCCAAACCGTAGAGATGGCCTGAATATTTAGCATGATCAATATTATCCTCGAAGAACATCTGCAAAAAAAAATTATAAGTATATATATACATTTAATTTACTTTTTTAAACAAAAATATATTGAATTATGTATGTATTTAATGTGGCGTAATGCTAAGCACAACAAAATAATGAACGTGTGAGATCTCAAAAATTACGTACTAATGTGTGATGTAAATTTCTAAACTACAATTACTACTACTACCACTCCTAAAAAAGCGTATGATTTTGCTACAAATTACACTACAATTATAAAAAAAAGTAAAAGTAAAAACTACAGCTGAAGAAATATATAATACTATATAGTAAAAGAATTGTTTGAATGTAAATAAAACTAAATTACATACCATTTCCTTTTCAAACTTCTTTGTTAGAAATTAAGCACTAAAAAGTATAAGTAGTTTTTTTCATTTTTAAAAGGTTTTAAGTTTTGAATTTAACTATTTGCTTTATAGTACTGTTTAACAGTTTAACTGTTTAAATAATAAATAATATAAAATAAAATGCAATACACCATTTGATTTGATTTAATTTCAATTCAATTCAATTTCATTTTGCATACAATTCATAATTTTGCTATAAATAACAAATGTATAAGAAAAGAAATAAGTTATATTTTATATAGTTATATAACACAAAATATATAATTTGTTAATTTCTTTATAGCATATGTAGCACATAATACTTGAAAAACATATTCAAGCTGCTCATATTTAACAATTATAAATATAATTTTTCATAGTTTCTTTTCGTTTAAACGCTAAAGTAGTATCTACTATAATAATAATAATAATAAAAAAAGGAAACTATTTAAAGAGAAACTTAAAAACTAAAATACGAAAAGAAAATTCATTCAATGAATAGTTTTCATCAGCTTTTTTTAAAAATCCAAAAAAATAAAATAAAAAAATGTTAATGTATGAAAAGAAAAGTAAATATTTACAAATTATATGACATGCTTTTCTGTTGAAAACTATATAGCATTTTTATAATAATAAATAAATC
Source organism: Leucophenga montana (assembly GCA_035044765.1). Classification (NCBI taxonomy): domain Eukaryota; kingdom Metazoa; phylum Arthropoda; class Insecta; order Diptera; family Drosophilidae; genus Leucophenga; species Leucophenga montana. The sequence goes on along the minus strand of JAWNNQ010002010.1, from coordinate 472,869 downwards.
ATTCATTTGAACAGAAGAAAGCTGTGCTATCATCATATCATATTATCATTTCATTAGTAGTTTTAATGAATCCAATTATTATTATTTTTTTTTTTTTTTTTTGTATAGCATTTATATTTAGTAGCAGCTCTTTCAAAAAAAAAAAAAAAAAAAAAGAGAAAAAAAATCAATGTTCAAGACAAATTGACACATTTTGTAGTAGTATAAACGGCATTTCGTTCTCAAACATTAAAGACAACACTTTTACCATGTAGATGTTCAAGGCAGAATATGAAAAAGATAGGTGTGCGTTCAATGATGATATTATAGATTTTTTGTACCTCACGCATTTTAAAGAATGCCATGCCAGTGAGCAATGCATCGGAGCCGGCCTGATGCTGTGGTCCGACACGGCGTAACTCCAATTGATCGGCAACCTCTTGTAAGCCACCTTTAAGATTCTTGCACGATTTCATTAGATATTTTATATCGTAGATATTCGGAAAATAGATATGTAATAGCTCAAAAAATTCACTCTCATCGGCGGGTAGATTTTGATCTGTTAACAATTTTAACAAATAACCAAAATCATAGCCCGAATGAAAGCAAAGCCATTTAATATTATCGACAAGCACAATGCCCGACGACATGAGCAATTCAGCAAAATCGATTGGATCAATGCCATCCTCTTCGTGTTTCTTGAATTGTATGCCAGAATTTTGTAGCAAATCAATGGAGTCCTGTGCGTACATGTCCTCACTGTAAAATTAATTAGTAAAGTAATTAAAAAAAAAAAAGAAAAAAAAAAGAAAAAACTTCGGTTGAACCGAAGCTCTAATACCATTCACATGAAATTTTAAATAGTATTGTAAAACATAAAAGTAGTGATTTATATAGGGGCACGCCCACTAGTAGATGTATATGAAGCGATGTAGTAGTTGTGACTATGGAATTTCAAGATGATATACTTACGTTTTCCATACAAATGCGTAAATGTAAGCTGTGTGTTTATATGGGACTACCTCAAAAAGTGTGTGGGACACGCCCATTTGTATATGTATATGAGGCGATTATCCACTAAAATCCACCAAATCAAATTAAAAGGTAATATTGATTTAAATGAAGAATTTGTTCATAAAAAACACAAAATTGCTCGATGGGTTAGTATGTGGGCTACCCCAAGAAGTGGGCGGGCCACGCCCATTAGTCTATGTATGTTAAACGGCTAACCATAAAAAGACACCACATTGCATTTCAACCTAATATTGACTTTAATAAAGTAGTTTTCATACAAAAAGTCAAAAGTGGGCAGTAGGTTTGTATGGGGGCTACCCCAAACAGTGGACGGGTCCCACCCATATATGTCAAGCATCCGTCCAATAAAAGTTTGCATATATATTGTGATTTTGACTACAATATAAATATTTTTCATACAAAAAGTCAAAAGTGGGCAGTAGGTTTGTATGGGAGCTACCCCAAATAGTGGGCGGGCCATGCCCGTTAGTCTATGTATGTTAAGCGGCTGACCATAAAAAGGCACCACATTGCATTTCAACCTAATATTGACTTTAATAAAGTAGTTTTCATACAAAAAGTCAAAAGTGGGCAGTAGGTTTGTATGGGGGCTACCCCAAACAGTGGACGGGTCCCACCCATTCGTGTATATATATGTCAAGCATCCGTCCAATAAAAGTTTGCATATATATTATTGTGATTTTGACTACAATATAAATATTTTTCATACAAAGTCAAAAGTAAGCGGTGGGTTTGTATGGGGGCTACCCCAAAAAAACACTATGTGTGAATGTATAAAAAAAACAAAACAAGAAAAAATGTAAATAGACTAAATAGAACCGAAGTTTTAATAACAATCACACGAAGTTTCATGTTGTGTACATGGGGGCTGCTACCACTAAAAGTGGGCTTGATATACATCTTGATAATTGTGTGAAGCGTGCAACCATAAGAAGCCAAAATGTCAAATGTTAAGTCGATATTGTAGGTAATATAATAGCTTTTCAAACAAAAAGTCAAAAGTGGGCTGGTAGTTTAGGTGGGATCAACCCCAACAAGTAGGGGAACACACTCATTGATATATACATATGTGAAAAGTTCGTCTATAAGCAATCACCACGACAAATTTTAAATTGATATTGACTACAATAAAAAAAAATGTTTAATAATCATAACCAAAGCGTGACGTGTACCGTGTCTAGGCCTCAGCCGCATGACAAAGCAAGAGGTCACTGCAAAATAATCTAAAGCAGCCAGCTATGTTTACCTAAGATTCAGTGTCGGAGATGAGACATAGATGGCCATCCTAACGGCCCTACCCCAGTTATAGTTAGTTTAATTAACGGGAGATCTTCTATGTCTCTTTAATGAAACTTTGTCAAAAGTTTCTATGACAGACGTAATAAAAAGTTTATTCATCTGTTCGACTCTGAGTCTACCCAAAGCTGGACAGTCGCAGAACAGATGAAGGTTAGTTTCGTCGTTCTCAAGACAGAGTCTACACTCTGTTCCTGACGAGAGACCTAACTTTGTTTCGATGATATCTCAGTCGATGATGACCAGTCAGGTAGCCCATGAGCAGCCTCAGGTCAGACGTGCTAAGATGTGCGCTGGTTTTGGGTATTTGGAACGAGATTGTTGTTTAACTTGCTAAGTTATAGCTTGCTTAATGTTGTATCAAGTGCTGAATGGCAAAATTTCTATAGAAATCCACAATAAAGGATTTGGTCTTAGCCAAGTTAAGTTCACAAAAAATTTCACTATCTAGTCATGACCAGATCATCAGCAATTTCATAACCTCCGATACCATTGTGACTAGGAACCCAACCAATCGCGATAGTTGCAGCCAATTGAAAGTTTTTGGAGAGTATCGTTGCATTATAGTACCAGCATAAAAAAGGAAAAACTCCAGAAAGCTAGTACTTTGATAGCCGCTTGGCTGGCTAAAAAGTTGGTTATATTGACTTCCCTTAGGACTCTTATCCAAAAGATATCAGGCGTAGACCTCAGATTGATATACCGTGAGCCAGACACCCATGGCAATAAATTCTGGTGTATAATCTGAAGACACATGTTCCAAGTCGGTGATTGAACCATCAGTGAACCATTTAATCGTTGATGGTCCAGTATCAGAGATGCCCTGATTCAAATTTGAGGGACTGTTTTTCACACAAAAATGAAAAGTGAGCGGGTAGTTTGTATTGGGACTACCCAAAAAAGTGTCGAACAGATGAATAAACTTTTTATTACGTTGCACATACATATATATCAATTGATATATATGTATGTGCAACGTCAGCGCATTAGAGTCCTCCATGTAATTTTTAAGTTGATATTGACCGCAATATAACATTTTTATAGAAAAAGTCACAAGTGGCGGGTGGTTTGTATGGGGGCTACCCCAATGAGTGGAAGTTTAATGTCAATATATCTACAATAAATCTAAATCTATGTGCCAAGTTTCAGCCAGATATCTTAAAAATTGATACAAAGAAAAGCACAATGCCCAGACAGACGGACATATCTAGTTCGACTCGTATCGTCGAGCTGATCAAGAATTTATATGATTTGTGGTTTCTACCATCTCTTCTTTCTAGCGTTACAAACTTTCAGACAAACTGTGAATGGCATAAAAATGTATTATTTAAAAACTCACCTCAAATTAAATTTAAAATTAAACTGCCAGGTAGAATAACCCGGTGGTGTTTTGCCCTCATCATCCATAAATGTCAGTCCCAGCTGTATTATACGCAACAAATCGACATTACAGCGCAGCAGTTGATAATGATAGTCGGCAGTCGAACGGAATTCACCAACAGGACGCGCTACAACGCCCGGAAATTCGGTATCCATTGCAACATAATGATATTTTTGCACAACTTTACGTATGGTGCGGAATTCTTCTTCCAAATTATGCTTCCAGACATCACGTATGCCGCATTCCTCATTATTTGGTATATGTATTTGGCCGTGCCCGGCTCCGCTTATTGCTGAGGGCATAGTCTATATGGGCGTGGGGAAATAAAAAACATTAATTAAATGTTTCAAGTACAGCTAAGAGCCAACCAATATAATAAATAACACAACAAAGGTTAGCAATTGTTAAAAAATGATAATAAAAATTAATCAATAAATAAAATCCAATTATACTTTAAATAGTTGCACAGTGTTTAATAGTTAACATCCGTATAAAAAAAAAGAATAGGTTTATATATAAATCAACCTACTGGCGTATGATGATGGTTTATATACGATATTTTTAAAGTAAATGTTTGGTTTTCAATTTATGTGACACTATTCATCCAATTATCTGTCAAATAAAACTAAAATTTATGCGCGTTTCGGTTTAATTTCAAGCGCTATTAAATTTCAAACGTTTTTCAGTTGCATTGCCAATCATTTTGGGCGCAATTAATTTGGTTACAACAAAAAGAACGCAATTAAAACAAGAGAAAAATGTTCATTTCGGTATAACCGAAGCTTAAATACTCTTCACAGACATATCATAAAAGTGTAGAGGCGTTTAAACTACATATAGGGCTGTCGGAAAAGTCATGACGCTTTAGTTTTTGCTGATTTTTAAAGCACATTTATTTCAAAGTTGAACATTTTGATAATTAAACTTTTGACATCTCTCTGGAAATTGTAGAATTCCGCACTCTTAACCAGCGTTGTACTTGTTGACCTCATTAGAATCGAACGAACTACCATTCAAGTCATTTTATATGGAACAAAACCACTGATAGTCTGATGGTGCATGGTCAAGTGAGTATGGAGTATGGTGCAAAACTTCACATTTAAGCTGCAGCAACTTCTGGCGAGAACACAAACTTGTTTGTGGTCCCACATCGCGGAACACTCTGCTTCTGCGATTGATGAGTTTTGTCCGTATCTCCGCAAGAGATGTATTGAAAACAATCAGTTGATGTCAATACATATCAAAATCCATGGTATATTACGAGTTAGAAGCTCGATAAACATCACAACCTTGTAGTTCCAGCATATTACGAGTATAACTTTCTTTCGGCGAAGATCGGCATTGATTATTTTTTTGGGATCACTTATTTCCACAGCGTCACGTTAGTTTCCGTTGAAAAATGGTAGTATACAAACCATTTACCAACGCTGATCACGAGTCGCTCTATAAATAGTTGGATTTTGTTACGATTGAAATGAGTATAGGCGCTATTGATTCGGATGTTGAGATGGATTTTAGTTTCTGTTCATGACGAATCCATATATTGTTGAATATGCATATTGTTGAATCTCAGTCTCCGGAGTTAGTCGTGGGCGATCGAATGTTGAATAATCAGTGTCTCCGCAATGTCACTAGAAGTCGAATGTAGGTTCGTTTCAAACAGTGCCTTTATTTGAACATCATCAGCTTCAACGAAACTGTGCAGTGCGAGTAGCATCATTGAAGTTAAAATCAACAGCATGAAATTTAGTAAACAATCTCTGGCACTAATGCTTTTGTTCTCGAAAAGTTTGCGCAATTTTTCACAGTTCTGTCTTGCGTACTTCCCCTTTGTACAAATAAAAAAAAATAAAATAAAATATGCTGAAGCTACACAGTTTAGTCTTCCATTTTTCATATAACGCGTTCAAAATATTAATTTTTTTTTGTGATGTACAAATTCGTGTAATGCCATGATTTTTTCGACAACCCTATATTAAGCTTTTCGTTGTAATATAATTTTGAATGATTTTTAAAAGAGTTATGAGACATTTATATATAGATCCCATTCTGAATTATGGCTAGATATTGGAAACATTCTAATAGAGTGGCTTTTATAAGTCAGATCTTAGAACTGTGCCAAGCAGAAGTATTTTTACAAAGATGTCACGCCGAATTATGGTTGAATATTGTACACAAAAAAGTTTTGTAAAGCAGAATCTTAGTAGGCATATAGGTTTTACAGAAAAATGGTATTAAAATATCGCAAAATAGGGTTTTCGCTATTCAATAAATGTTTTCTTCATACATCAATCTTTGTATGAGTGCCAACCCTAAACGTGAACTTGGTGATTTTTAATGGTTTCAAAGCTTTTGCCAGTTTTAGAAAGATGCATTAAAAACTGAGCGCCTCTTGTTATGATATCAACACATCGAGATGGACAGACGGACAGCTGATGAACATAATAAAGGATTTTAAGTTCAGAGGCTTTAACTTCCTCCTCAGTGCCTCGAATCTGGTTGTTATAAACTTTGTGCCAAGAATTAATATACTATTCACACTATATGTGAAGAGCATAAAAATTAGTTTTCTAAAAACAAAAACAAAACAACTAAATTATTTAAAATAAAAACAAAAATTTTAAATATGGTCTCATTAATTAGTTTCGTTCTTTTTTTTTCTTTTCTTTTTTATTTTTGTTTCTTGTTGTTTTAGTTGGCAAGCAAACAGATTACTTACATCGTCGTTTGTTGCTTGAGCAGTCGCTTGAGGTTCCTCTTCAGCCACGTTCGCTCAAAAGCTTAAATTTAGTTGAAAATTGGCGCTTTTTGCAATGAGTTGAGATTTACTTGCTTGATTTAGTTTTTGTTTTCTTGATTGATCTTGAAGTAGTATGCTCTAAAATTTAGCTTATATTGTTGTACACTTATACGCATTAAATGGTTTGCCAAAATTTAGACGGTTTTTGAAAATATTTCTGTTCTTGAATTTTGCTTAAGAGTTGCTCTGTTGTTGTTTGTTCTCTTGCCTAATTAGTAGTTCATTTTAAAAGTCGCGCCTGCAAAAAGATTTATAGTAAGAATTGATTTGGTCAATGGGTGAAGTGACGGCTGTTGCATATCGGGATTATTTTTAAAGAAGTTATATTTTTTTTTGTTATTATTGTGAAAGAAATTTCATATATTAAATAAAATTCGTTTTTACTTATGACACTTAAGTGCTTCTGTTTATTTCATATACCATAAAGCCATATAGAGTTTGCGAGTTCTATCAATCTTAATATGCATCTGTCTTTTAAAACTATCTATTATAACTATGTCTGACTGTTGATCTAAATTCGAACATCTGCGCTGATCGGTACCATTTTAACTTTGTAAAAACTATTTGTGAATTGTAAGTGCTAGTATGTTTAAGGCCAATTGTTTTTTTAAACACCTTAAAATGGTACGACAAAATTTATGTTTAAAAATATAAGTAATCGAATAAGTGCATTATTTTAAAGCCTTTTGACATTAATCACTTTTTAATCGATTGTTTATTTGATCCGTTTTTAATAGTTTGAACCTGTATCTAGACTTCTGTTTAGGATAAATCACCAGTTTAATTATATAGTATACTATATTTCTAAACACAACGGAAGGGCAATAAAATTAAGCTTTTTTAAGTAACTCAATAAATAAAAAACGAGATATAAATAAAGTTAAGACGGAAGTGTGGGGAAAGTTACTTCGAGTTTTTCAAATAGCTCATTATCTGTGGTAGATGCAGTCCAGACCTCTCCACCTACTTCGTTCGTATTGAAAGCAGTCTAAATGGACATCAATATAGGACAGCGTAAGGTGTTTTAACATACTCTACAAAAAATCACTCCATAGCCTTTCTTCTGACTAGAAAATTTTATTCTGATAACTATCATGTTAAAGTCTTTATAAACCGGGATTACTCAATAGAATGAAAACAGTTCAATTAATCTTTGATATTCTTTGATTTTATAGAAACATGTTTTAACACCTCTTCCATTTTCTTCAAAACCGCTTTTCATAGCTCCCATGCGAATTCACCACAATCGTCTCAAAACGATTACCACGGAGTAGTAATTTGAGTAGTTATTTTAGTTATTTCTTTAACAAGAAGTCATCTGCAGCTTAGGCTCACCGTATGCAGTGTGGTAAGGCCGCTGTGAGTGAAAGAACGTATCGTGAGTGGTTTCAACACTTCAAGATTGGTGATTTGCACACGATTTTCACGCATAGCAGTGGACGCGCAAAATTGTTTGAAAATGAACAATTAGAGGCATTATTTAATGAAGATTCGTGGCAAATTCAAGAAGAGTTGGCCAGATCATTGGCAGTTACTCAACAAGCGTTTTTAAAACGCCTTTACGAATTGAAACCGAGAGACGTGGAACATTCGGTTTTTCAACAGTGAACAGTTGCTTGAACGACAGAAAAGTAAGAGTTTTTTTGCATCGAACTATGACTTGCAATGAAAAGTGTATCCACTACGATAATCCCAAACACAGAATAACACGGGTTATCCATGGATTCAAGTTCTTTGCTCTGTATTTGGTGGGATCAGCTGGCAGTAGTCTACTATAAGTTAAGCAAAACCAATAGCTACCAACAACAATTGATGCTTTTGAGTCGACTATTGAAGAAAAAACAGAAGCAATGCGTCTAGAGGCACGATAAAGTGTTTTCTCAGCACAATAATTCTCGGCCCCATGGTTCAAAACAATTTTAAATCAAATTGAAAACGCTCAAATGGAAAGTACTATCCCAGCCGCTGTTTTCCCCACACATTGGCCCTGCCGATTAACACTTATTCCGCTCGAATAGTTTTGGCCCGGCTGTGCAGCACTCTCGTAATTACGAGGCAACTGAAAATTGAATTGATTCTTGCATTGCTTCTAAAGATGATTCGTCCTTTCGGCGCGGAATATGTATGCTGCCAGAAAGATTGGAGAAAGTAATAGTGAGCGTTGGATAATACTTTGACTCATAAATGCATGTAAATGCAGTTTTTTACAATAAAGACTTAAGTTTTAAAAACAAAACGGCGAGAGTTATAAGTTACATATACCCAATATGTTGCATAAAATGTATATAATTATGTATAAAACAGTGAAATTATCTTATTAAGTTTTCAATGCTTTATGTATAACAAATAATTTCGAACGGGAAAGATGTACTCCGTGCAAATGAAATACACCCATCAAAGCTTTATATATGTATTAACTTTTTAACAGTTAGATAGACATCTTTATCTATGTATGTATGCATGTATAGAGTGATTTAGAGGTGTAGAACTTTTAATTAAGTTAAAATACTGAGATTAAATAATTTGAAGCTGAAAATTGGCTTTGTAACAAATTAGAGTTTCGGACGTGCACATCTGAGATTTATATCTGTCATGAAATGGCTCTAAAAAGAACACCCTATACCCTATACATACATAGGTGTGTACTTAAAATATAATAAAACTGTTTTATTGATATGCAGTTGCGTCGCTGCCTTCGTTGCAACCATCAAACCAATGCCGTGCGCGCATTTTCAAATAAAATCATACAAAATGTTTTTGTGTGGGTTGCACGAAGCGAATATTGGCGATGGTGGCGACGCGTGCCGGAATGGAAAATGGCGCCAGTCAAGGTCGTAATAATGCGCACCTTATACACTACATACATAAATTGTTTTCTAGATATCTTCTATTGGAAAATTGCAGCTGCAGCGCAGCGCAAACAAAAAAAAAAAAAACAGCTCAGCTATGCAAAATTTGTATACAACAAAATGCCGCCGCGTCGTTGAATTGAAGGCGGCTTAATATACACAAATTTAGGTCTCTCTTCTTACCCATTTCATAATTGTTTTTTATTGTTGTACGTTGTTCTGAACTGGTGGTAGTTGTACTCGTCTTTTTGCTGCAATCTGCGCACAATTCCTTTGCGACTTCTGCTCCCTGCAAAATTTTTGCAATTCCAAAAGGGCTGCGGCTGAATTTTTCTTTAGTGTTGTTGTTGTTTTTGCTGCTGCTGCTATTTTGCCCAGGATGCGTTTGCAGTTTACTTTAAGCGCTTGTTGATGGGCGTTATCGTTTATTGTTTTTTTTCAAACGCGATTTATTAATTTTTATTCATTTATACGTTTTGTTTGTAACATTTTATTTATTTTTCTTTTTTAATTTGTGTAATTTATGTATTTTGTTACTTTGTTTCAGCAAGTTGCACATTCTCAATGTAAATGTGCGATATACGCTTGCAGGTGATTGAATAAAAGCGAAGAAGAAGCAGCAAGGCAGCTATTACTGCACAGCTGTTAGCGCTCTATCTCGCTTGAACTAGTTACATGTCGAAGTTGTATGCGATCGTCGTATGTTTGTGTAAGCAGGAGAGAAAATATTTGATTGTCTAAATACTAAATTTGCCGAAAATATGCCTAGCAAATATTGTGGATGCCATTTCAAAGTAACGGTTAAACGATACAGTGAAACCTATTATATTTCTATTTTCTTTGATTTAAAAAGAAAATCTAATCTATTCTAACATTTGTAAGATAAGTTTTATAAACTTATTATATTAAAAAAAAAAATATATATATAAAAATAACGTTAAAGTGACCAAATATTTTTAGCGTACATAGCGATAATGTGATTAAAGGGGTATGTACCCTGGTGAATTCATGATATTGGGAAGCAGTGCTGTGTTGAATAGGGAATATAAACCCTTACCCCAGCAGAAATTTTTGTTCTGCAAAAAAAATGTATATCATTGTAAATAATATTCAATTACAATTAATAAAACAGATTTACAAATTTTTAACAACTTTTGAACCAAAGCAGCCAAGTGCTGAGATATAGTAATTTGAATTTTACAGTTTCTAAACTACATAGAGTCAAAACAAATGCACTGTATTCTGAGTACCAAATTAACTGCAAAATTTATGCCAATAGATATTGTAGATAGTCTAATTTTACACAAAAAGGTATTGGGTCTACTGATTTCAGTAATATTATCTTCTAATGTATGTATATAAAGATGGTAAGATTTTTTTAGTTTTTTTCTTTTTTTAAATTGTTAAAATTGTAGTTTAAACTTAAATCATAAAGTGTGTAAAACTACGTAAGAGTTGTTCAAGGGTATAATATTCTCATAATCATTTCGTAGGAGTTAAAAATTAAGTAAATATGGCGAAAGTTTAATAATTTTTATTTGTTTTAAATTCAATCAATATTTTGTCTTGAACAACAAGACCGATTGCTTATATCTTGGTTTTGGTTTCAAATATAAATCTAAATATAGTCTAGCTAATCTATATATAAATAGCCAAGGGAAACAGTTTACTACCATTTTATTTGCCTTAAACACAACTTATTCGCTTGATTTACATTTGTAGGAAAGGTTGTAAACATGTGTAGAGCACAATTAATAATTATTCCAAATGGGCTAAATATTTTGGAAGTAAAACGTTTTAACCATTTTTACACACAAAGTGTTTGTTATAATTTTCAGGCAATTGTTGTTTTCAAATCAATCTGGGTGTTGCTGAAAACGCTTTCGCCTCAAAATACTTAAAACGTATTGTAGTTTTATCAATCAATTTTGAACATTTACAGGCGGTAATGTTTTCTGTGACACCTCCGCATTATTATATTATTGGCTAGTTTTTAGACGTAAGGTCGAATTTCTACCACTGGGAGTACTGTAGTGATATTATTTTCGGGATATTATTGCGCAGTACTTATAGATTTTGATATTAAAATTTCAATTTCAAAAATTCGACCCTAAGGGCTAAATGGTCGACAACGTCCACAGTATTGAAGCTATACTCGCTTAACTTAAACCGTTAACTTTCAAAAAGGTGTACAACGTTCAGTCCAATAACTACAACGAGCAATGCATTTTAGTTGTAAAATTTTTTAAGCACTGTATAGAAAATATTTGGGTATGTTTGAGTTATCAAAATGTATATAAGCGTAGAAAGCATCGGAAGTTCCATAAAGTAGGGGCTGAACCAGAACGGCACTTTCAATCTTAATAGAAATGGAATTTAGAGCCATTTTGACGACTTAGAAACTCTTTGGAGAATACGAATTTCCAAGATATGCTAGTTACTTACTTAGTTGGCTCTACAACCGTCTAACTGTCAAGGCCGCACGTAAGAAAGCACACCATTCGGTGTAGTTTAGTCCACCAATCAATATATGCTAGTGGGGGAATAATAATGAGTAGTTAAGTTAACAGCTATCTTTGAAATATATATATTGGTTGGTCGCGATAGATAATACGCATTGAAAAGTAGGATATGAAGTGAAAAAATAAGCTATAAAGTTATAGGCAAGTCTTGAAAATGGCCTTACAATAGTTTGCTGTACAAATTTGTTTCGACAACAATGGGTTGCATATAATGAAGCTTTACTGTACAAAATATATGCACATGCCAACCACAATCCATAAAGTTTTTATATGCGGTAGCCCTGACAATTTTGTTTATATTTTTCGCACACAGCTGTTCGTCGCTCTCATTTTTGTTGAAGTGTGAGGATAATTTTTCTTCTTCTTATTCTTGCAACTTTAAACAAATAAAACTAAAAAAAAAACAGTGCAGTGTTAAGTGTGAAATAGTGACTAAAATATGTATTTAATAAATATGTAGATATTGTAGATACTACTTTATCAATTAAGATAATTACGCGTAATTTAGGAACGTGCAAAAATGTGACGCTGCGAGCAACGGTAGTTCAACATTCTTCTTTCACTCTCTCTTCTTTCACTTATCGCGCTCAATTGGGAGTTTGGCTTGATTCGTTGTAGATCGTTCTAATTGCTAGGTAAAAATATTCAAACAGGCGGAAGGCATAAGTAGATAGAAATAAATTGTGCATAAATAAGTTAACTGTGTCAAAATCAATAATTACTGCATTGAATAGTAAATATAGTCAAATGATAGTAGCAAAACTACAACCGGCCTCACCACATTGAAAGGCTGTTGCGGCTCTTTTGGTAAGTCGCCATTTTTTTTTTCAACGACGCTAGAGAAAAATTCTCAAAATGCAAAATTTTAGTGGTTGGCACAATTGAACACTAGGTTTACAAAAGTAAATAGATATTTTTAGTAAAAATAGTTCATGCTTATTTGTAAAAATTCATTTAATTTTTTTTTTGTACATAATTTCCTTTTGATACCCTACACAAAAATTGAAAATTACTTTTTATTATTTGTTTGGTAAGCTTGACATTCAAGTGGATTTTTTTAAATAAAACTTTTGTTTAAGTTAACCTTTAAATTCTTGACATAACCTAAAATTTGTGCAGCTAATGCGCTTCAGACATGCTTGTTTATATATGTATGTATGTGTACTGTTTCGGTAAAAAAAAAAAAAATACGATCTTCTTTTGGTCCTCTAGCAGTAATAACCGGCGCTGCTCGGGTCAGATTGTTAAAAGTGCAAATCGATATTGAAGACGACAGAATAAAGAAAAAGTCCCATACAGTTTTGGTATTCATTATAATCGGTGACTAACTATATAGATAAATCATTTTATACATGGTTAGCTTAATTTTGGCTTTTATTATTAAAACTATGCTTTCTACATATTTTTCATCTATTTAAAAACCTAATTTTTTTATCTTGATACAGCCACACACAAATGCAAAAATAAACGAAATACAAGAAAAACTCAAAGGAAGCAAATAATCTTGCTTCTCTTTCTATCTTTCTCTCTTATATTGACGGCTTTACCTTATAATTCAGCGGTGCCACAGGAATCACTTTCGCTTGAATTTCACTTCAATTTCAATTCACCACGACACAGACCTCATTTTCTAGCGATTTGCAAATCGCCTGTAATTGAGCTAGCGATTTGACTAAATACGCCTCTAAAATACATTTTGTAATTAAAAAGGTCTATCGTTGTAGAGAGGGTGTACAAAATCTAATTTATTTACAGCTAAAAATTTTAATTTATTTAAAAAATTAGCATTTTACTAAATCAACTATTAAATCGCTAGTTGAATTTTGCGTGCACATCTGACAGTCAAGAGATTTGCAATTCAGTGTTGTCACTTTTTTTTAAAATTCTGCAATTTGTGTTGAAACAAAGCTAAAAATAATTAATTAATAATTTGATCGGAATTATTACAACCTTAAGGAATCGCGTTTTTGTTGTGCATTTAACGAAACAATTTGCGACAATTTTAGTTCGGTTAGGTAGCAACTTCCTGCGATTCGTTTCTTTTCATTTTTGTTGCTATTTAAGTACTTCTGTATAGGTGGGGCACAGCTGCTAGAGTTTTAAGGTAAACTTTTTAGTATGGCGAGCAATAAATTCAACTTTCTTTTGCTTGGAAACTACAAACGAAAAGTAGCAAAAATTCAATTAACTTGTATTTAACTAAATATCACTGTAAATTATCAATTATGCTATTGAAAAACCCAATAATAATGCGGAACAAACATTAGATTAATTTATTCTCTACCCTATGTTGCTAAGTTCGAAAAGGTTTGTGAAAAGCCTATAAAAATCCAATCGCTCGAAGTTCTGTGGCATGGTGAAGTTTTTTGAGCGTTTTGCCAAATCACTAGTAGCCAAATTGCTAGCGATTTCTATGACAAACCTAATTGTACCATAATTTCATACAAAGAATTGTCAAAAAAAATGATGTGCATGGGAGCTTCCATGCCCTCTTTTGCTCTCACAATTGAGGAAGTGATGGCAACGCTGCTGCTCCCAGCGCATTAATGCATGTGTTGAAATGTGTGTATATCAGGCACCTGGAGCTGTGTACGACCTTCGCTCACAATGCCTCAATATTCTAAATCTCTACTGCGCAATTCTAATGCAGAATCACATCATCGTAACAACATCGCCACTCTCACACAGAATCCACATGACGATGCACTGTTGGAGTACATGTTTTTATGCTGAAGTCTTGATACGACTCAGTCAGTTCCAAACGCTAATCATAGAGCTAACATTCTATATGGTGTTCATTTTTAGACGTGTGGTTTTCAATAAGAAATAAAACGCATATAATTTAATGTTGTGGCCAAGAATTTAGCTTTATTATAGAGATAAGGGTTTGCCATTATGTTTTAAAAATGATTTCGGGTAAGTGGGCTCGAATAAATTCCAGCCGAGAGGCCCAATTTTCGACCACTTTTTGCAGCAATTGGGGCCGTATGTCAGCAATAACGCGGAGAATATTCTCTTCCAAGGCATCAATCGTCTCGTGCTTATCTGCGTAGACAAGCGACTTCACATAACCCCAGAAAAAATAGTCCAGCGGTCTTAAATCGCACGATCTTGTAGGCCACGCCACAGGCCCACGACGCAAGATAATGCGCTCACCAAAAGTTTTCTTCAATAAATTGATTGTTTCGTTGGCTGTATGGCATGTAGCGCCGTCTTGTTGGAACCAAAGGTCGTCCACATCAACATTTTCCAATTCAGGCACGAAAAAGTCATTATTCATGGCTCCCATTGACTGAAACATTATGGCCGGCTTCATTTTTAAAGAAATATGGACCAATGATTCCCTCTGCCCATAGAGCACACCACACAGTGACTTTTTGAGGATGGAACAGCGTCTCAACAATGGCTTGTGGATTATCATTACTCCAAATGCGACAATTTTGTTTATTAACGTACCCATCCAACAAAAAGTGAGCTTCATCGCTGAACAAAATGTTCTGGCGTGGCGCTTGATGGTTGCACGGCTTCAATTCATGCATTCATTATGAAATGGCAAACCAAACTGAACATAAATCAAGTGACAGCTGCCAAAAAAACAGCAGGCGTAAACAGTGTTGCCAGATTGAAAACCAAAAAACACCCTTTATCTAAAAATAATTTATTTCGGTTAACTTAATCAAAAGCGTCTGTCTTTGAAATTGTTTGCACCTTAGTATAGGGTGTCTCAGGAGTTTCGTGGTTCGTGGAACAACAACAAACATGCAAAATTGTTGTGGTAAATTGTTACTCCATACATAACCTCATGAAGTCTACGTTATGTTTCAATAAAAGTTTCAAAAATTAAAAAAAAAAAAACATTTTTTTATTTAAAAATCAAATCCGGCGCAAATCCTGAGACACCCTTTACATATTACAAATTTTGCTTCTGATAAGTTACCTTTAAGGTTTTCTATAAACATACAAATTTTCTTAGCATCGATGATTAACCATGCGAAAATTTTTTTCAGTGTTTACGGCAAAAATAAAACTTCATGCGCACAGCAGCAACAACCTCTCGAAATTGAAGAGTGAGCTGAATGAAGCCGACATACAGTATTTATATGTGTAAATTCTAAAAATAGATTTTGTCACTGTGGCACATGGTGCAATAATAAGGTAGTGTATTGAGAGCGAGCCAAACGTTAGTACGCTTTGAATGCTTGTGCTGAACGGTTGTCCGCACGCGTATTTTTTTCTTTGTTGTTTTCGTGTTCTGTAAATTAAAATCAAAGAAACTGAAAGGAACTACAAAGAGAGAAGCTAGGCGGAATACGCTATCATATATTATTATACTATGATCAGTGTTAGAGGCCCTCTCTTTTGTTCCTTTCGGTTTCTTTTTTGTAGCGGCAATTTATCCGTGTAGTCTGTTTTTTAATTGATGAAATAATGGTGCGTGGGTCTGTTGGTGCTAACGTTTCCCAATTTTTCTTTGTAATTAATTAATTTATTTTGTTAAATTTTATTTTTTTAAGTTAAAAATAATGAAAATTTTTGTTAATTTTCGATTTTAGCTACCAATTTTTATTTTATTGTCATCGGATCCACACTGGCTCTATTAAAATGGGTCAAAATTGAGATTCACGGTTTTAACATACAACACATCCAAACATACATTGTAAGTTAAACAAGTACTTTTAATTAATTAATAAGATAAAATGTGATCGCATTGCAAATTTACCTAGTCAAAAACACAAACCGATACTTAAAATTCTACATAAAATTCTAAAATTCTTTTCACATATGCTTGTCTGTACAAAATTGAAGAAAAAATATTTTTTAAAATCAACAACAGAAATTTTATTGTATTAAGCATGGAGGTTGAATTTCACCGGAGATAAGTTTCTGAATAAATAGTACGACATGCAGAATCGGCAGTTTTATAACGTTTAGCAAACGAATATTGTATAAGGTGGTGGTAAATTAACAGGGTTTCAGTCTCAGTTACACAAGGCAAATAGAAGAAATTCTTACTGAACAGATTCTGTATGTGCCTCTGACTACGTACATATTTTATAGCTTATAGATTGTAAAAGGTATTAAAATTTAATTAGTCTATAAAAATTGCTTATTTTAAATACGAAGAGTTTAGTCATTGTATGAAGAGTGGCATTCGAAGCTATTTGTATACTATAAATCTCAATTATAATATTAAACCTGGGTCAATAAACTTGGTGATAGAGCAGGTATTGTGATCTTCGGAACTTGTATGAACGACTTTGAACTAATAGAATGTCTACAACAACTCAATAATAATCTAGGAATATTGAGTAGAGTAGCGTTGTACTGAGTAACGTTGAGGGTGACTCAATAGCAGTTTTACTTGCAAGACTAGTAGTAGGTGTAGATTGGCCTACCGCTGTCAATCTACTGATCAAAGGTGAAACTATTAGGACCGTAAACAGTAGTTGGACTACACTTTCCACGTGTAGCACTTCAAGGTAAGGATGGGCTAAGTATGACCGGAAAGGAAGTGGTAAGAGGACACTGTCTCTGTCGCACAAGACTTCTGTAGAAGTAATGGCCTTCTGACACACGAATACAAACAGCAAATTATTTTCCCCTTCAATGCTGTTAGAGCAGATCAGAACAAAGACAAAGCTAAAATTCTACAGGTGCGACAGGTTGAAATATAGTTTCATCAAACAGCAAACAGCAAAAATACCATATTAAAATGAAAATCTATTCGAAAGATGAGACAACTCTGGACTCAAAAATGACAGTACCAAAAGTTCGGCAGAAATATTATATTTATCTATATTTTTATGATGGTTTGGATTATTTCTTTATTCGATCACTCTTTGCACAATAAAACTAGAAAAAAGAGCAATAATGAATAATGCAAAGACAATTACTTTGGCATGTCATGCGCAATTGGTGAATATATTCAATGCATGCATTTTTAAAAGGCTTTCCTTTATTGATTCTGTATATTTTAATAGAAACATAAACAAAAGTCAAGTGTGACCTATACGAGTCGATGTGAAAAATGTTGCTGCATGTATATAGCTATCCCTTTCGCAAGGCCTCTGTCGTGTTTAAAATCACAGAGCATTGAAGGGGAAAACAATTTGCTGATTGTTATTCGTGTGTCATAAGGCTATAACTGCAAGAAACCCGAAACTGTCCATCACCTATATCACTGCTTCGGACTGTCCAAGAGAAGATTCAGTCCAGATCAGACCAGACTACTTCTTAAATGACATATCCTGAAACTTTTTAGGTAGAGATAAAAAGGTGATTCATGTGGTATCACAACGGGCCGTATGTGGCCTAAGTGCAGGGTGATCGTGGTAATTTGGAGTGACAACTTGAGTCGTCGTAGCAGAAAAAAGTCATACGAGATCATGTCAGATCTATAAGGAGTAATAACATTTACATAATTTTCAATTTCAAGTCAAATAGTCGTCTACAGAAAGAGCATATCTGTAAAAAAATTAAGCAAGCTCGGTACAACTTGTCTTCAAAAACGTCTCATGCCGAAAATATCGTGCACAATGCATCTTCATCAATCCAAACGAGACCCCTATGTCGGCTGCTACTTCGCTGATGATTTTCAAACATATTTATTTACAATTTTTTTTTTTTAGACGTATCAACCACGTGATAAATTTATTTCATAATATCTCCAATTAGGTTCGTTTAAATGAGAAATTCGGAATATTTTTTGATCAGAAGGTAATTCCAGTTAAGTTTTTCGATAATATTTTTGTATTTTATTGTACAAATTTTTTTATTTACTGTACAATTCACTATATTTTGATTTGCGCAAGCTAGTAAGAGCCAATATCTGCTTCTACGTTCAATTGTCTGCCATCCGTCATCATCGTACATTGACACAGAAAGCTGGAACCCACCAATGTATATATAACAGCTTTTGCTACAAGTCTGTTGAAACTGAACGATGAGCTACTACAATACAACAACTCCACTGCCCAATTAGCCAATTAGCTTCGTTTTGTGGAAATTTTGTATAACTTGTTTTCAATGAAAGTGTTTATGATGGCGTATGTAATTGTGTATTGTATTTGATATGCTCGTCTCTTTCAACTGTTTTAATTATATCCAATTAAATGCACTTTTCTTGTATGATTTTAGCAAACGAACAACAAAACTGGATAGTTAAAATTTGTGAATTTTCTGAAGTGCCATTGATTTAACAAATACGGCTAACAAAATGTCTGGCAGAGGACGTGGTAGCCTTCTTGCCTATCTGAAAGAAACGGCAGCTTCCACCGAACCTTCAGTTTCTAGCGAAGAATGTGCTGTTAAAGACAGTGGTTTTGGTACGACGGATGTGGAAAATCAAATGAATACGGGCGAACGTTCCACACGTGATAAGATTATAGATGATTTATCAGTTTCATTGGGAAAAATGAACTTTGCTGTTGGGCGTGCACAAGCGCTTGAATCATTGAAATCATCGCTAGATGTAGGCTTTCAAGGTGCAGCAATAACTGCAAGTGGTAATTTTGGACGTGGCAGAGCGCTGGGCTTGCGAAACATTACCCTCTCGTCCTCGTTCGACAGCAGTGCTGGTGAGACACGCAGTAAAATGGAAACTTTAACAAAATCTGAAAATGATTCCGCCGAACCTGAAGAGGAAGTAGTTTCGCGCAATCCATTTTTTCAACCTAGCAAAACCACCGGTAGCAAAGGCACACCGATTAAGCTGGTTTCGAATTATGTACAAATAGACTCGGATCCTACAAAGGGTGTACACGTTTATGAAGTACGTTTTAATCCAAGCGTAGATTCGATTAGTCTACGCGTAAAATATTTAAATCAACATCGCACGGAACTTGGAGGCACTGTAACATTTGATGGTTTGACGCTATACTTACCCATTTTGCTCGGTGAAAAGCTTATTACTTTTGTTTCCAAAGATATTGTGGATAATACTGACATTGAAATACGTATATTATATAAGAAAAAGGAGTCTTTAAAAAATTGTATACAATTGTACAATATATTATTTGATCGCGTTATGAAACAATTGAATTATGTACGTTTCGACAGAAAACAATTTGATCCGACTGCACCAAAAGTAATACCAATGGCTAAACTAGAAGTTTGGCCTGGCTATGTAACCGCAGTTGATGAATACGATGGCGGACTGATGCTCTGCTGTGATGTTTCACATCGTATATTGTGTCAGAAAACTGTTTTGGAAATGATGCTGGAAATTTATCATCGTAATCCGGAAAACTTTCAAGATAATGTCAAAAAATCGTTACTGGGCAGTGTTGTTATAACACGTTACAACAATAGAACTTATCGCATAGATAATGTTTGTTTTGATAAAAATCCAATGTCTACTTTTGAAACTAAAAATGGTGAAACTAATTACATTAATTATTATCGTAAGCAGCACAATATAAACATACGCGATCAAAAACAGCCACTTTTATTGAGCTTCAAAAAACAGCGTATTGTGGACGGTGCCAAATCGGAGGATATGGTTTTTTGTCTTATACCAGAGCTATGCTATTTAACAGGTCTACGCGATAATATGCGTTCGGATTATAGATTGATGAAAGAGATTGCTACATTTACGCGTGTCTCACCCGAACAAAGACTGCTTGCGCTGGAGAAGTTCATTGATAATGTTAATAAAACACCAGATGCCAAAGAGATTTTAAGCAATTGGGGCTTAAGTCTTGCACCAACGCCTAGACAACTTACTGGACGTCGTATGGATGAAGAGCAAATTATATTTGCTAAGAAATCCTTTGGTTGTGGTCCGAATGCTGATTTCTCGAAATATGCTGTAACCAATGAGCTGCTGCAAGTTGTAAATCTAAACAATTGGATTTTAATGTACTGCGAGTCAAATGCTAATGAGGCTAGTTCATTTCTGGAGAACATGCAACGTAATAGTGCTTCGTTTGGTATGCAAGTATCAAAACCGAAAGCTGTTATCCTGCAACAGGATCGCGTAGAGGCTTATGTTAGAGAATTGCGCAACAATATTAGTGACAAATATCAAATCGTTGTCTGCATATGTCCAAGTAGCCGTGATGATCGTTATTCAGCCATAAAGAAAATGTGCTGTGCCGAAGTACCAATACCATCGCAGGTGATCAATGCCAAAACGCTTTCCAATAAAATGAAAAATCGTTCGATTGTACAAAAGATTGCCTTGCAAATGAATTGTAAAATGGGCGGCTCATTGTGGGCGGTAAAAATACCCTTTAAAAATGTTATGATATGCGGCATCGATACTTATCATGATGTTAGCCAAAAAGGTAATTCCGTATCAGCATTTGTTGCCTCACTCAATTCAACATACTCGAAATGGTACAGCAAGGCAGTTATACAAACCAAGAAGGAAGAAATTGTCAATGGGCTTTGCGCTTCATTTAGTGCTGCATTAAACGTATACGAAAAGGTAAACGGCAAGCTGCCGGAAAATGTCATAATTTATCGTGACGGAGTCGGTGATGGTCAGCTGCAGCTCTGCTCGTCCTATGAAATTGCACAATTTGAGGCTGCATGTGCGAAAAAAGTAAAAATCACATTTATTGTCATACAGAAACGCATCAATACAAGATATTTCACATGGAGTGGTTCTAAATCTGATAATCCTATGCCGGGCACTGTTGTTGACAATCAAATAACAAGAAATAATATGTACGATTTCTTTTTGGTGTCACAATCGCTACGTCAAGGCACTGTTACACCAACACATTTTGTTGTCTTGCGCGATGATGCTAATTATGGTCCAGACATACTACAAAGATTGAGCTATAAGCTATGTTTCCTTTACTACAATTGGCCGGGTACCATTCGAATTCCAGCATGTTGTCAATATGCACACAAAATGGCCTACTTGGTTGGACAAAATATACAACGTGAAGTTGCCGATGAATTGCTAACAAAATTGTTCTACTTATAATTATTTTCTTTTTGCCTTAATTACATACAATATGTATAAATTCTTTTTTGTACTGCTGAGACTATGAATTTTTTTGTGTAAGATTATCTAATTTCGTTGAATTTACCGTCACTTCCAGTGGAAATTTGTTTAGTTTTGATGTAGTAAGTTTCAATGCAATATATGGTAAACCTGCGCAATAAATTTAATAATCTGAATAGTGCATTAAACACATCTCCATTTTCTTTAATTATGTATAAATTTACATATAACATTTTTTTATTATTAATTATGTATTATATTTACAATCTGTAATAAAGAGCTTTTCTAAAAAAAAGAGAATTTTTAGATATCTGTATAGGCACAGAAATTCATCTGTATATATTTTAATTCAAAGCTGTTTTTTGTCACAACGCCATATCTCCCTTAAGCCGAATTCGTTATATCTCAAGAACTACTTGACCAATCGTTTAAAATTCATAGAGCGTGTTTCAGCATGAAGTTTTCTGACTACATGACGTTAGGAAAAAATGTGTTGTACCAAGTCGACGGTAATTTAGAAGTTCAAACAATTGACCTACTCAAACGATCAACATTCCAAAACATTACCATTATACATATCGTTTTCAACGTCGTAGAAATCAATCAAAAATATTGCAATTCTATTCAACGTCGATTTTTTGTACAACAATTTATGAATGTACCATTTTCAAAACCTGCAGAGGAAAAGGTTTATCTCAGTTCTGATTCTGTCCAACACGAAGAAACGTACCATGTCCGTCTGGTTTATCAGCTAAACAGTTGCTTCTAAATAAAAATGAAATTATGTTTATAAATCTTAACGCTAAATTGCTAAAAATGGTAACTAACCTAACATCTTATCCAACTAATCCTTTTCAAATGTCAAAAACGTAATAATAAGCAAAATAAGCAATAATAAGCAGAATAAAGATAGTCTTCGCTATGACCATTAATAGAGTACAAGTTCAGACGTTCAAAAGGGCAGGATTGTATTTATCAGAACCTGTTTTTCGTGTTTATCGGATCCACATAAATATACAGTTGGGAAGAGAACAAAATTACCTTTTGAACGACATTGCAAATTGAAAAAAAAGAATGGAGATATAAGCATAATCCTACTAATATTATAGACGCGAAAGTTTGTATGAATGTGTGAAAGTTTGTTACTCCTTCACACAAGAACTACTGAAAGGATTTTAATGAAACTTGACAATAATATAGCTCATATATCAGAATAACACATAGGCTATAATTAAGATTAAATTAATGCATTTATTTAAACACAGCGCAAACATTTTAACCTCGTCTACTTACTTTCGTACGTCATAAATTTATAAAAAAATGGCAAGGAAATTGCAGCGCAGCTGCTCTGAGTAGACGACAAAAAGCTGATAGCTACAAAATCGTCTAGCGTTCATGTGTTTGGGATGATTTTAGAGAGGCAGAGAAAGAAAACCGTTGGGATTTTGAAATTTTAATTGATGAAATTTTTGTTAATAGAATGTAATGTATAATGTAATTCAAAAATAAGCATTTGTTTAAAAAGTATGCATGTTCAGATACATAAGTTCCAAACATTGTTCTAGAATTGTTTATATATAAAATGAAAGTTTATAAATATATATATACATAAATACATATGTGTTTTTCACCCTTCAACCCCCACCCCATATTTTTGAATCGCGATTTTAGCATTATTGTATGAACAATTTTATTACCCAAGGGGTCATGAAGAAGGGCGAAGTGGAGAAGTGGGGCAGGAAGAAAAGCATCAACGCGCCAGGTACTAGCTAGTCTCTTATAAACCAAACAAAACAATGCTCACTCCTGGCAGCATTTTGTTGCGTCTGAAACGTACGTGGTATTCTTTTTATCAACAGTAAACGAGTAATCGATCCAGAAGTAGGGTTAGAAGCCTTTTTCAGACTTCCAAACTACTGCAACTATGAAGCAAAGCACTGTATTCCTGTACTCAGATAGTCCAGCGTTAAAGCACTAGACTCTTGCACAACAAAATCAAAAACCATCACTGATCTCTTAACAAGATGATTCAGAATTATAGTATACACCTCTTTTGGGTGCCAGGGCACAGTGAAATCAAGGGAGGTGTAGAGTAGACAAGTTTGCGAGACAGGGCATCATCGAACAGATCATTTCTAGTAAGCACTTGGTTGGGATGCTCCTGTCAACATACAAGATGCTTATCAAAGAAATCAGAATCGCAAATACCAGCCCAAGATTGATTTATCTAGTATAAATTTAATTCATAATGTGCTAGCCTAGTTAATTGTGTTATTTCCAAACAAAACAAAAAAAAAAACCAGGATGCGATAAAAGACAAAGCCGCTTAACGTTGACGCTAAACAGAACTGATATTTCGACTCTAATAAGTGTCTCAACCGGACACTGTCTGATAGATAGATAGATAGACAGACATGTCACCAGTATAGGAGGTGCAGAACTTTCAGCTGTAGATGGCCGGCTATGAGTTGAAGAATACATGCATGTGGGGGTGTACTATCTAAATGAGCTTTCAGAAAACAGCCAAATTGCGATCAGTAACATAATTAAATCGTTGCACTGACTGTAGAGGGAGCGGTCTCTCTCTGAGAAAAGAAATTTGTGGTACTACAACGGGTTACTACTATATTTAGCTGCGCGCTGGCGCCAGTCGGCAGCAATACGAAGCTTCTTGAGTTCATCACAGAAACTCGGACGTCCTCTCTGATGCTGTCCACCAATTAGATTCAGATTTCTGTCGTAAAATTTTAGTGCTGGAGCTTCGATGTTCATCCGGCTGAAATGAGCATGGTGGTTTCTTATGAATGTTTTTTTTTTTGTTGCCATCCGATCGTCTTCAAACTTTGTATACTCTACTTACTAAATAAATTACCAAGTATTTTTGGCGATTTTGTTAAATATCACCTCACGGTAGTAAAAATTATATGGGAAATTTTAATTTTATTTGAACTTCTTCAAACATCTTTCAAAGAATGAAAATTAAATCTACACCGGATATACCTGATACTGTATATATTTGAAGTAGCGTGTTAGCGGAAACATTCTGGAACCATAAACCAATATGAAATTAATAATCAGTTGCATATTTTCGTGACACATTTTAGGGAATGCTTAGTTTAGAACTATAAATTTATATGACTTCTAGATTTAAAAAGCACTTCTAAGTTCTCATTATGCATGGTTAAACCTTGACTATATCCAAAACGAAATGAACTGCTTGTTTGCTAAGTGATCTTGATAAAATTTTAAACTTTCGTACTTCCTTTCACATGATGTCGAGTTTATATAGCCGTAAATTAACGATGCTTTGTGATTCTTAGATCTTTACACACATACAATATATCATTTTGTTTTTAAACAAATCAATCGATTGACCCAAACGACCAACGAAACGTTTCCGAATGAGTTGCAATTCGATCACGTTTTTCGCGCCATTCAATGAGATTTCATTTAAGGCAGTCGTGTGATCGGAACATTGCTCCGCATACAAACAAGAACTACTTCAAAAGTTTCAATAACTTACAAGCATTGATATTGTAGATCAGCAATGCAAAACAACAACATTCGCGTGTATATATTTGTAAAATATTTATAAGTTCAAAGCAAACCTTGTAAAATTTCATTTAATTTGCCAACGAACAACCACAATTGAGCAGAGAAAACATAAAAAAAATGCCGGTAAATAAATTTAAAACAAACATTCCATGTCAACGCCGCTCTCTCCTCTCTCACTCTTGCTCTCTCTCTCTCTCTCTCTCTCTCTCTCTCTGCGACAATAATACACTCGATAGTTCAATATTGAAAGCTACTCTTCGCTTCGGTTAGTAGCTACTTGGCTTTTAAATTTTCAAAAGTTTATTCAGTCTTTCGCGAGCATTTCGTGTTCTAAGTTCGATACAAAAGTGACTCCATAAGTAGTTTCCGTATAGTGAGCATAAAAACGTGGTAGAACTGAAAGTTTATTTACAATACTTCTTTTTATATTGTACAATACTATCCAACGACGTTGATGAATTTCTTCAGAGACATTGTCTCATTAAATTTTGTAGCTTCGGTGGGCAACCTTCAATTTTTTTTCGTTTTTTTTTTCTCGTTTGGAAGTACGCCTTGAGCGTATTTCGTAGCTCAATTTTGTTTATTTGCATTAAAAACAGGTAACAACAAAAAAAAAATAAGTAATAGTTTTTAAGAACCTTTAGAAGAACATTTGTATAAACATTAGCATAAATATTTCATCTAAATGCGTGGTTGCTTTTTGTTTTATTGCACATTTGAGCATTATAAACATTAGCATTGTTGAAGAATTTGTTATATTGAGTTGATTTGAAAGTGAGGCTTAAGTTTGAATATAAATTAAAGAAATTATATTTTAATTTAAAGTCAATTAATTAAATTTTTATGCAGTATTTTGCACGTAAAATTTAAATTCTTTGGATATTATTTAATTATGCGATAGTATGTACATACATCGCTTATCAATTTTCACTTACAACAACCTTTTATATTGTATTTTATTAAAGCTATACATACAAGTAGACAGTGGCGTACAAGAAAGGGGTGTTAAGTTGCAGTCGGCTCTCGGCTTAGAGACGCACACAAGTTTCTGCGTTATAAGTACCATTAACACATGGTGTGAAATGGTATTATCAGTTTGTTTGAAAGTTTGTAAGGGATAAAAGGGGCCTTGGCGTTGTCCCCATATAGTATATATATTCTTTATCAGTTGGACAAGAGGCGTCGATCTAGCTATGTCCGTCTGTCATCTGTTTATCCGTTTGGGGACTGATTTTTATGATATCCAGTTGCAAATTGACAGCTAGACTTATTTATATTGCAGTCAAATAGGGAATTGGCGTAGGCCTCGTACAAACCCACCGCTTACTTTTGAATTATTTGTATGAAAAACATTTTTATTGCAGTAAATATTAACTTAAAAATTGATATGGTAGCTTCTAGTGGCCGGATGCTTCAGATATACATCAATGGGTGTGACCCCTCACTTTTTGAGGTAGCCCACATACAAAGTCACTTTTGTGATTTTGAATGAAAAACTTCTTCAGTTTCGCCAATATCAGCTTGGTATAGCTTCATTCAATATAGTGCCTTCTTATGGACGTTTGCTTCACACGCATATATTTATGGGCGTTTCCCGCGCCTATACAAAATCACCACACACACCCAAATCCTACCCCCCACCCCCTCCCTCACGTTTATGTTTTACAATACGTTTTATAATTTCGTGCGAATGGTATTAGAGATTATTATAACCGAAGTTAACTTTTTTTCCTATTTTTTGTTTGTTTTGTTCCTCTTTTTGGCCATATTTACCCCCATAACCAGACTCGTACAGTAAAATACAATTTGTTTTTGCTGGTACAAAATATGAATTGAATCCACCCGAAAAAAGGTTCAGAATCATTTGGTATTTTCTTTAAAATTCCTCACGGGCCATGTCTTTTCTTTGAAATTTTTAAACATTCTTTTTTATTTTGTGCTCCTCACTTTGTCCTTAAGCCCAATACTGAGATCAATACAAATTTTTGCTACCGAAATTATAAATTATTACTGCTATGTTAAACAAACAAAAAACAGTGTTCCCAAATCAACATGAAGTACTAAAATTAGATATGTTTATTAGGTCAAAAGTCTACACAAATTGATTTTACTTTAGTTTTTTTTTCTGACGGAAATGCAAAAGGTCATACTCTTTGTCATCCGTTTTTTGAGCATATGAAGTATTTTCGGTAGCAAACATTTTTGTTTTCTGAGTACTCGGTGAAAAACAGTTCGGATCGAGAATTTGTGATTGTTGTTTGACTGAGTTATTTTATATAAAGTTTTTTCGGTATCAAAAATTTTTATCGATCTCAATGAGTTTTAGAGCCAAATAGCATTTTTTGTTTATTTTGCTCTCCTTGATTAAAAGTACACCCCCGTTACCGAATGACCTGGCTATGTCACTGCAAGAAAAGTGTTTATTTAATTATAAACAACCGTTTCTCTGATAATAAATTTGTTTAGAAAGCATTTCATTTGCGAATTCAGTTTCGTTTTTCAACTTTTTGTTGTTGTTGTTGTTGTTATTTTCAAGTAGAGATTCTTGATATTCAATGAATTCCAAATAATTTCGTATCAATTTATGGTCTTAGTTTTATAGTAAGTATTTATAAGTTTCGATTTGTTATTATTTACTTCGTGACTTAGACGATATTTGAGAATGTGTTATTAAATTACAATAACAAAATTAGGGTAAATAACTACTTTACAACAAATAATTTTCATTTAGTTAAGAATGTTGCCATTAAGCCATTACCTGAAGAGTTTATATAAAACTGCATAGTTTTAAAATAGTTGTTACATAGTTTTAAAATGTTGATGTTAGCTAGCTAAGCTAGCTCAGCTTAGATCAGGGGTGCTCGGGCCATTAGCTCTTTATGCACATTTGTTTTTGTAATGCACTTCAGTATACGCTGAGCATTGTCTTACACACACACACATCTCCTTGCATTAAGCGGTGCGATTACACAAACAATTTTAACGTTGTTCGTTATCTGGGAGGAAGACTTTTTTATATGACAATAATGAGAACAGTATACTGTTGATTTTGCTATGGGGGAAGTGAGTTTTAAAGCGTGGGTGCCAAAAGTAAAGGGTGAAGTCGGAGTTTATTTCATTCAAGTAGCTCGAAACATTTTAAACAAATTATCGTAAATTTTTGTTGAATTCTTTTGCTCTTTCTTATTTGCTACTTTCTTATTTTTCTTTTTGCTACTTTCTTATTTTTCAAATAAAAAATTTGCAGAAATTATATTGTAAATTAGTATATACAAATTGGTTTTAAAAAGTGACAAAAATAAATTACATTTCACAAAGACAACAGAAAGTTGTAGCTGTAATTGCGTTTAACTCAACCCTTTTTCATACAATCGAAACAAGTGTTCCAACAATTATGATATAATTTTTCGTTTAAACTATACGACGGATTAAGATAATGGTAGAATTCGAATTTAACGCTATGACGCACTTAGAGAAAAATATTTGCTATGATTTTCGTGTTGAGAGGGTCCAAATTAACTAGCAAGACATACATAGGTATAATTTTGTAAACCTGTTTAATTGATTATTTTTACCGATTATACTAGTGAACAAAAAAAATTTCCCCTGCTGAGTCTCTTTTATCCGGTGTATTGAGCGTCACTGAATCCCTATTAGGTTATTTTTCTAGTATGGTTTTCATTGCATCTCCAGACGGATTCATTGTAATCACTTCAAGCCAAATTTGTTCACAACTGATTGGAAATTGAGTACGTTATTAAAAATGCCATGATTGACAATTTTAATAAATTTCAACTAAATTTTAATTCTATAGAATTGTGCATCATGACCATTAGGGACATTTTTTCGACATTTTCGATATTCGACCAATCTTGAAAGTTGAAAGAGATTATCTTGGTTGATATCATTAAATAATAGATCATCCAACACCAATTATAAAAAAAAAAAAACGTTCTCTTTGTGTTTCTCATGGGTTCATCTATAAATTTCGAATGAAAAAAAAACGTTGAATTGATTTTAAAATCTTGATCCAGTATCAAAATTTATAAATAAAAAATAAATAAAACCGTTAGAACCGAAGCTTTAATACTTTCATATATGTATATGTAAGACATTACTGTTAAGCCTTCAAGTCTTGATTATTTCAAGTCGTGTTCTAAGTAGTTAGCTCAACATAGATGATTTGCGGTGGATTTGTATGGTGGCTACCCTTAAAAGTGGGTGGAACACGCCCACAATATATGGTGTATGTGAAGCTAAGAAGCCATCATATTGAATTTCAAAATATTATCAGAAAAGTTTTTTATACGAAAATGGAAATGTGGGCGGAACGTACCCTCTAATACATATATGTAAAGAAACTATCTTTTTGAATTTTAAGTTGATATTGACTGTAATAAAAAGTTTTGCATACAGAAACCGTAAAGTGAGTAGACGGACAGAATGATACACATGAACAGACGGACAAGTCTTGTTCGATTGGTTCCGTCGAGCTGATCAAGAATACATATTCATCATGTACTCTCCGCTGCTTTCTTTAAAGCTTTGTAAACTTTGTGTTAAAGTTAGAATACTATTCACAGTACATGCAAAGTGTTTAAAAAATAATTTGGTAAATTACACACTCGCGAAACTCGGTAGCAGTTACATTAAATGCATATACATGCATAATTTTTGAATTACATAAAACCCAAATACTATTAACAAAAATTTGATTAATTAAAATTTAAACTTTCAAAAAGCCAACGGTTTTCTTTCATGCTCCGGCTCTCTAATATCATCGCGTACACATGACCATTTAAGGCAAACACATGATCGCTAGACGATTTTGTAGCTATCAGCTTTTTATCGTCTACTCAGAGCAGCTGCGCTGCAATTTCTTTGCCGTTTTTTAGAACTTTATGACGTACGAAAGTAGGTAGACGGGGTTAAAATGTTTGCGCTGTGTTTGTTTTAAATTAATTAAATAAATGCGTTAATTTAATCTTAATTATAGCCTATGTGTTATTCTGATATATGAGCAATATTACTGTAAAGTTTCATTAAATCAATCCATTCAGTAGTTTTAGCGTGAAAGAGTAACAAACATCTACACATCCACACATCCATACAAAGTTTCGTAGGATAGTAGGATATAATCGTTCGTACGTTTGTTTGTGTTCTTAAAACTTCTGAACGCCTTGATTGACGACTAAGGGAAAAAAGCAACCACCAACAAGGAAACAAACGACATGCTCTGAACAGATTATTACACTAAAGAACATGAGGCTTTTCCCGTTATGCTTTTGTTCTGTGTCATTCGTCTTCGTATTCTGTTTTTGCCTAATGCAGTTGACTAGCAGTAGAAAATAAAAGTGAATGAACGTCATTGAACAAAATTTTTATTAAAATAACTGTTCTTAGCTCCAGAAATCGGTCGATTGTGTCAAACGCTCGAATTACTAGTTACAATAGAATCATGATTCTACTCAGAGTACTTGGCTGCTTTAAATCAACTAAAAGCTAGTGCTCATTTGGAGAAGACATTTTCAAGACATATTTTTTTGCTAAAGACAACTGCAATAACTTATTTTATACTCGTATACAGTGTATTTTGAAAATGGAACTGTATTTTTCCTGACAGTCTTGTTTGGAAATAATGGCAAGTGCGTACCGAATAAACATGATTCCATGTGGTATGAATTTTTGTATTGTTTTAAATTTTTGCACTGAATAATTCTATTTTCAAATGAAAATGTAGTCCTAGTATGATCTTATCTAAATAATCTGAAATTGTGAAAATAATATTTTCCATAGTACCCACACAAATCTTTGATTTAAATAAAGATCTATATATAGAGTAGGTACAGAGTACTTAGAAGTCGAGTACACTTGGTAAATTGTCATCAACATAGTGAACGCTTCTGGTATTGTTAGCTTAATTATATTTGTTTAGTGGCCTTCTAGTTTTAGTATTTTAAGCCATAATGTCCATTCATTTATCATAACTATTGTCAGATATGAAACAAATTGATGGATCCGAAGCTTTAATACTCTTTACACTAAGTCAAACATGTTCGATACAACAAAATAAATACAGTGTTTTTTTTTTAACTTTTGTTGCTTTTGTTTATAAAAAGTCTTCATACAAACTTTCAAACCAATATTTCGAAGATAGAGGGAATAGACCAGACACACAGACATACAGACAGACAGACAGACAAACAGATCGACTCGTCTTGTCATACTGATCACGAATATACATATATACTATTTGCGTTCTCTGATGTTTCTTTTGTTACGTTGCAAATATTATGCATAAATTATAGTACTATTCACACTCTGTGTGTAGCGTATAACAAAAAATCGAACAATCGCAAATGTGACAACAAACTATTATTCATAAATGTGATTTCACTATCTATTATTATTATTATTATTGGATATACATATATATTATGTAATTAAAAAAAAATGTTATTTAAATTTCACTTGCGTGACCAATTTAATTAAAATTTGAAAGAATAAACATTTTTATTAAAAAAAAAAACTAAAATTTGATGCTGTCATTTTGTCAATTGAATTTCAGTTGCTGCTAGTAACAAGTCGTTCGTCAGTCATGACTTTCAAAGATATAGCTTATCGTCTACTGCCCGGCTTCAAATGGCTACACGGTTATACGGCACAAGATGCTATAGCTGATCTTATAGCGGGCATAACAGTTGGTCTAACAGTGCTGCCGCAGGGTTTAGCCTATGCAACACTGGCGGGTCTTGAGCCACAGGTAATTACAATATAATTTAATAATAGTATGTTTTATAAATCCATAATTAATTTAACTTTACTATATTATTTTCAGTATGGACTTTACTCTTCATTTGTTGGTGGCATCGTTTATGCCTTTCTTGGCAGCTGTCGTCAGGTGACAATTGGTCCCACAGCACTGTTAGCATTAATGACCAGCAGACATACAGGATTTGGCTTAAACTCTGGTCCAATTTATGCCATTTTATTATGTCTCATCTCGGGCATTGTAGAGCTGGCAATGGCTGTTTTAAGACTGGGTGCACTGGTTGACTTAATATCATTGCCAGTCACCGTGGGTTTTACATCCGCAACTGCAGTTATCATAGGCACATCACAGCTTAAGGGTTTGCTCGGTTTACGTGGTGGTTCCGGTTCAGAATTTGTGGATACTATGCATTCTGTATTTACAAATTTAGATAAAATACGTGTTGGAGATTTTTCGCTGGGTGTTTCTGCAATAATTGTGCTGCTTTTGTTACGTGTAAGTGATTTTTTATTAACTATAGTTCGCTCAGTGGTCGACATTCAATCTTTTGTCTTAAAAGTAGCCAATAAATAAGCAGAGCAATAATAACGGAGTGTCATGGAAAACGCTTTCGCCGCTAAATGTCCAAATTTCAACCATAAAACTGAGATTTTTGTATAAATTTATGAGATTTTGAAGCGAAAGCGTTTTCAGCGACGCACAGTGGTCCAAAATTTATAAAAGCTGGCCAAAAATCCAAATTGCAATGGGATATCAAAATGCTGATATCAAAATTTCCGTAAACAAAATGTCGGAACTATTTCTTTTTAAACTAATTGAATCGAAACGAAATTTAGTATTAATTGGTTTTTGAGGTGATTACGAATACTTGAAACAGATTGAATAACTTTTTTTCAAAATTTGTGCACCATTTTGATTCGGCTATTTTGTTTTTAAAATTCTGACATCATATTCGTAATCAGCGACCTCAAAAACTTTTTACCTCTTTGCCCATGTCATGAACGTTGCTTGAAATAACAATAAAAAATAAATTTAATATTGTTCGTATGCCAATCAACATGAAAGGTGCAAAGTATGTACTTGTTTGGTCACTCCAGTACATTTTACATACTTTTTCAAATAAAAAACACATATTAAACATAAAATCGGTCAACGTTTACAGCATTTGTACCCATTTTTAACTCTTCCACTTTTACAATAATTTAAGTTTTAAATTAGGCAAAAAAAAAAGTCATACTTTGCATTTAGATTTTGGGACTATACGGAATATTTATGCTAGACATTTTTAAAACGTTCTAATTCAAAAAATTCTGATGGTAAATTTCGAATTCTGGACACTTTTTTTTTTCTTGGATTTGGAACCACTGTACGATGTCGATTTTCTTAACTCTGTAACTGCATAAACTACTTGCAAATTGTAACATATGTTTTGTGTTAAACTCTTTTGCGCACAAAAATCAAGCGAATAATGCAGATACTGCACAGTTTTGCCTTCGCCTATTTATATATACTCGTAGTTTTATTAAAATTATGCTTATCCAAATTATGTCATTTTATATTTCCTACAGAAACTGAAGGACTTAAAATTCAATAATCACTTCCGCAGCATACGCACACAGCAGCTGCTCAACGGCGCCGCATGGGTCATTGGTACTGGACGCAATGCGCTTGTGGTACTCATCTCCAGCGTTATAGCATATAATGCATGTGAGCAGAGAGATGGCTGTCCCTTTATCTTAACCGGCAAAGTGAAAAGTGGTTTGCCTAATTTTGAGCTGCCAAAGTTTGAAACAAATATTAAGGGTCCCAATGGCACTGAAGTGCATCAGAATTATAAGGATATGGTGCGTATTTAATTGATATAGCATGCTTGAGTGTAAACTAATAATTTTATTTATTTTTTTTTTATCTACATACAGCTCTCCGAACTTGGTCCTTCGATGCTTATATTACCCATAATTGCTGTGCTCGGTAATGTTGCAATTTCGAAAGCTTTCAGCGGTGCTGGCATTAGTCCTACACGCGAATTAGTTGCACTTTCGCTGAGTAACATATGCGGCTCGTTTTTCTCCTCCATACCGGTGACGGGTTCCTTCTCACGTAGTGCTGTTAATCATGCCAGTGGTGTACGCACACCCATTGGTGGCTTCTATACAAGCGCTTTGGTGCTGCTTGCCTTGGGCTTACTAGCACCCTATTTTCAATATATACCAAAAGCAGCACTCAGCGCAGTTATTATATCTGCTGTCATATTTATGATTGAATTTGAAGTTATTAAACCACTTTGGCGCTGCAGTCGACGCGAATTGCTGCCCGGTGCTGTAACATTTATATTAAGTCTTGCGGTGGGCGTAGAAATTGGACTGCTGTTGGGTGTTAGTGCTGATGTTGCCTTCCTAGTTTATCGTGCTGCGCGTCCAGTATTAAGTGTTTCGAAATTGAAGGTTTGTGCTTATTATATTTAGCAGGCCTTTTTCGGTTGCCACGTTTGGGAAGATTTTTCGAAAGTGAATACGATGAAATGATACGATTTTCAAGTATGGGATGATTTGGCGATTTGAATTCAATTGGCATTGTTCAAGTGTAATTCATTTTACTCAAGTAAATTGTATTCAAATCCCAAAATCATCTCGCTCGAATTTACTTTTGCAAAATTTTGCCGAAAGTGAGTACCGCAAACGGTCTGTAAAATAAGGTTTTGCCTTGTTTTTTAAATCTTTACTAATTTTTTATTATTACAGACTATTAACGGCATTGCTTATATACTAATACGTCCAAAGCATAGCTCGCTTTATTTTCCGGCTATTGAATATGTCCGTACTGGCATTTCAAAAGCCTTAGCTACACACGGCACTGCTCCGGTTATTTTGGATTGTGCGCATGTGCATGGTTTGTCTTTGTTATTTCCATTAATAATTAGTTAAATCAGTTAATTTATGCTTTATTCAATTACAGATTTTGATTTCACTGCTGCACGCGGCATGGGCTCTTTATACAAAGAACTATCGAATATGCAAGTACCGCTCTTTCTTATGAAAGCAACCAAAGATATTAGCGTTATACTCAAGGAAGCTACAAATATAGACTTTCCAACGATAGACTGTCCCGATGATTTAGAGTGTATACTAGAACAAAGTGAGTAATGCATTTTATTTTATTGTGTGTATTAGAAAGTTTGAGCCTTTTTTTTTTAGTTTAAGTTAGGTTACCTATATTCGATCTAATTATGAATTAAATATCGTTTTTATATCAAACCCGTGGATGTAACGGGATGTTTTGCTTTCTCCAAAATATTGATAATATATTCATAAATTCCAGATAGTTTATGCCTGCCTAATGTTGAGAGATTACATAGTTCTACTTATAACTGCACATTTGCACAAGAGGTGCTCAATATCTATCACGCTTATGTCTGGCACGTTCTCTTCCTTGAAGTTACTATAATATCTGTTATAGGGCATGAACAAATGGCCTATTAATACTGCCGTTAGTCTGAAGATTTCCGGTCTACTGGTAGTCGTCAAAGTATTAGGCCAGTCAAATCTTGCTGCCCAGAAAGTATCGCTGTAACTAATGTAACGAGTATTCCGTTTAACCGTGGTGGAATGGGAGAGGAAATTTTTGTATTTCTTTGTATTCCTCTGCCCTGATGGAATTTACTCATATTCTCTGCTCTCAAGAACAACTTATGTAGAGTGCTGTTATAAGCTCGCCCAACGTTTGGAAGTATTTTTCCTTGTTAATGATAGCAACATCCGCGTAGACTACCACCTAGCAGCCACCGGTTTCTATAGGCCTTTTCAGTACTATTAAGTTTCAAAGTTTATAGGGAAATGACAGCGGCCTGTTGACGTTGTTGTTGTAACAGCTTGGTTTGGGCTGCATCAGGAAATACATATATACAAAGTGATTTTTTGAATGCGAGAGAAGAATAGACCGAAATGTAACCCTAGGTATCAACGCACAGGAAACAAGCAACATCTACTGGTCGTAACCAGAGGTCTAAAGGACTCAATTGATTCGGATGGGACGGGTAATTAAACAGATGAATTATAACGTACGGTGATTGACCGCATTCGGGGCAACAATTATTATTGCTTATACCAATTCTTTCCCTGTAGCACTCGAGCATGTTGCTTCATCTGGATGTCAACTGTGCGAGTTTGGTCCTGGTGCTACGAGGGAGATATTTTTCGCTCTCATTCCACCTAATAATACATTGTCCCTATAAGAGAGTATAGATTGTTCAATTGCATCTTTATGCAGTTGAACCCTTCCGGAAGTATAATCATACTCCTGTATGATACTATTAGGAATACAACGGTTTATACTCGTTTTATATGTCCTGACATCAGTTCTTATTCTGGTAGGCGCTGTTCTCGTCAGGGTGCCATGGTTAGGATGATGACCTATGTACGCACCCAACAAGAATTGCTTCGAAAGCAGCTCATTATGTTGATGAACAGGTAGCATCATCGTTTCTTCATGCAAATGGTCTTCATTGGTTATTTGCAGACAATCAGTGGCAGTCCTCAGCGCACTATTCTGACTTCTTTGCAGGCGTTGCCATTTAGTCTTACTTAGGTAAGGGGTCCAGACAGGGGCAACGTAATTCAGGACAGAACGTCCGATAGCTTTGTAAGTTGTTATTATTGTCTCTTTGTCCTTACTCCAAGAAGACCCAGCAAGGGTCTGAATTGTCGGAATCCTTAAACCTCCAACAAAGACAACTAGTTCCATCCTCACTTGAGGTTGCGAGCATTGAAAAAACTTAATAAATTCTCCAAGTAAATGTTAATTCTCGCGCAAATATCCACGCCCGAGGATAAAATGGAACAGTCATCTGCATTGTTCACCAGTTTTATATTGGGAGGGGGAAGAGGCATCGACCTGTGTTGTATCTCTACTGATAAATTTGGAAATAGTTGACAGGCAAGTGAGGATTCAATCATGCTGCAATGATCCCTAATATCGGTCAATGGTTCAGTGATGGCTCCTTTCTGGAAAGCTCCCTCAATATTGAGAAAAGGTACGAGAGTGTAGTCTTGCGTTAAAATTTGTCTAATCGATTGGAGTGTAATATCTGTTGATTTACCCTTAATTACTATGGCCTTATAGTGTAGCTTAGTTGAAAACCCAGCAGCTGTTCCGACTTCAGAAGAAGTGATGATGTACTTATGGGTCTGAAATCTTTGGGGTGTTATGTGAAGTTTCGTTAGGCACAAACAAAAGAGTCTAAGTACCATTTAAAATGCTGTTCTGCTCTCCAGAGCTATGCAGAAGACGTGCATTGAAGGTGTGTTGTACCACCAGCTTTTGAGAATGTTTCAAATTGTCATAGAGAACCTACATACATTGCATGAACAGCAGTCGGATCATGAGAGCAAGTATAGCCAAGTGCATTTATGCGAGTTTTGTTTCTAATTATAAGTCCTTGGTATCATGAAATAGACTCTGCCCATATGTTATCAGCTCGTCCAGTCCATGAAACCTGCTATGAATTATAGTAAGCTTAACTCTTATATTATGTGTTGAGGCTTTTTATTTTGAAATGTTCGATTTATTTTAAGTTTTAAAGAGTAACAACAAAAAAAGGTGAAAACTTTCTAATACACAATATTAACTCTATACATCTACTACATACATACATATATAAAACATATTCCATTTATTCCATTCAGTTTCATATACACCATTTAGTTTTCTAAACTTTTCCCACACATATTTTGGCTTAATCTTTTAAACGCTTCTTGGTTTTACATTTGATTTGGACACACTCACCATACATAAACTTTTTCTCTTCACTTGATACACTTTTAAATGCGAAATTCCACAATAAATCTATACCACATTAAAATCGCACATTTCGTAAATCAAAATTGTCTTTTTCTTCTCTCTGTTTATATTTCAGCTACCATTTTAACTTGCTAAGACGTTGCATGTGTCTCTCATTGTTATGTGCTGGTTCATAAAATTTTACTTATTTTTCATATTCGTTTGTTATAGTATATCCAGCTTTAAGATTTTATTATACTATTTATTATTCGACATATTTTATACTTGTATGCATTCCAGCGCCCGATTATGTGCTTCATCTACAGGTGACTATGCCACTTGTTGAATCACAATTAGCCATTAAAGATGCAGAGCCAACCGAATTTAGTAAATTAAATGGTAAATCTAATGGAATATAAACCTAATGGAATATAAACCTAATGGAATATAAACCAATTATAATAATTTATAAAGTATTTTAGTTAAGATGTATGTTAGAATATTAAGAAAATGGTTCAAGACCCGGAATTCAAATTACTTATCGTATATACTACTGTACTTATAAGAGAAGAGAGAGTGTGTTCGGAGTTACGCTGTATCTTTTGTACTTAAAAGATGTGTTTGCTTTATTAGAGTTTTAAAGTTTGGTACATTTGTCTTAAGATAAGATTCTGAATTTCTCTAATATTTTTCTTTAGTTTTTGGTTAGTCTACGCCATAAAGTTTTCAGGTTACTCAAATTGAACTATATAGTCCAATATAGGCTAATATAGTCTTTTTTGATTTTTCTATGCTGAGAGCTGATTTCATTGTTTCTTTTTGAAACTCCAGTGACAGACACGAGTATTCTTGAAAAATATTACTTCTACTGAACAGATTGTTCAAAACCATTTTTTATGTTATATACACTTGCTCGAAAAAGTCTGCGTACACCACAAAAAAATTTGAAATTTTAACTTTAATCGCAAATAAATCAGCTAATGTTTTATGTATTGAATCAAACTTCGTTTTATTATATAGTTTATTAATTTCTCTTAACTAATAATATTTTTTAATTCATTATATAATAAAACATGTCAGAA
This sequence comes from Leucophenga montana, assembly GCA_035044765.1. Taxonomy (NCBI): domain Eukaryota; kingdom Metazoa; phylum Arthropoda; class Insecta; order Diptera; family Drosophilidae; genus Leucophenga; species Leucophenga montana. The sequence continues at coordinate 433,865 of JAWNNQ010002010.1, read as the reverse complement.
AAGCACTACCGGAAAAGTCTGCGTACAGGCTTCTTTTTTCGAAGAAAATTATGTGTTAATAACTGGTAGGATAACCCTTTTTCGTCAGTACTTCTTAAGACATCTTGGCATGGCGTCCACAATTTTTTTTATCTTTAGTTGTAATTTTTTCTCATTCCTCCATTATTATGTATTTTTTTTTATATTTTAGGAGGTTATGGTGTGTTGACGCATTCTTCGTCCGAGTAGGTCACACAAATGCTCTATGGGAAACAGGTCCGGACATTGGGTATGTGTCCTCAACAGTTATTTTATATTATAAAGGAGCCAGAGCTTTACTTTATGTGCACTGTGCTTGCTGAAACTAAAACTCTTCTGGCAGCCCCAACTTCTGGGAACTTTGCAGCAAATTATCCTTCATAACTTGGTTATAACTAGTTTGGTACATTACTGATTCAATAAATGTTAGTTTGCCAACACCATTGGCTGATATACACCCCAAAACGCAACTCCTTCGCCACCATGTTTTACGGTTGGCAACAAATTATCCTTTTCAAAGGAACCAGAATTTTTTTCTTTTATCACGAAAATACAAAATTGATTCCCATCCGAAAAAAAACATTGTTCCAAAACTCTGGGGGCTTGGAAACGTACTCATTTGCAAACTCCATGCGCTTCTGCTTATTTACAGCTGGGATATGGGGCTTCTTACGGGAACTCGACTCAGTTTTTTTTTTTTTTTAATTTCAGGTCTGTAACATGGGATATTTTTTTTGAATACCTTTCTTCTATTTCGTGTGTAGTCTTGACCTTGGATTCTGTCGCACTAACTGAATGTCGCGTTTTTTCCCTTGTTTTGTTAAGAGAGATGAACGACGTCATCGGGGTATTGACTGGATAGAAACCTTTGAAGTGTAGTCTTTGTATTGATGAGTAAGCTCTGCCCACTACGTTTCCAACTTTTCTATAGAATTTTCCCTCAAAACATAGCTCCAAAATAATTTTTCCGCCATCCGAAAAAAATTTTATTTCCGTTGTTGTCTATGGCGCTATTAAAATTTTTACACACCCCAATTGATTCAAAAACAATGAACTTCAAAGTGAGATAAGCATTTCTTAGAATACGAGTATTTAAAAAATTTTTTTTTTTTTGGTGTACGCCGACTTTTTTGAGCAAGTGTATGTATGAACGGTTTATAAAAGCTACGACAAATATTGAGGTTTGTCTGAATTTTTATTTATAGCCCAATACTGAGATCGATGATAATTTTTGATATCAAAAAAACTTCATATCAAAATACGTTGTGAAACAACAATCAAAAAATTTCGGCACGTTGAGTACTCGGATAACAAAAATGTTTGCTACCGAAAACACTTTACTCAAAAAAATAGGTGACAAACAGTGTGACCTTTAGCATCTCTGTCAGAAAAACCCAAAGAATAATCCAAATGTGTGGACTTTTCACCTAATAAATATATGATTTTAGTATTTCATGTTGATTTGGTAGCGCTGTTTTTCGTTTGTTTGGCATAGCAGAAATAATTATCAATTTCATCATCAAAAATTTTCATCGATGTCAGTATTGAGCTTTAGTTGAAAACTTTCTTATGTTAAGATCTATAGTTAGAATATTTTATTCGTGCTGTAATTTGGCGGCTGAAAAATATCATTGGGATTGCTCATATTTATTTAAAAAGCTTAACTTCATCGTAAGAAGTAAGAATTATTGAATTTTACAGTCGCGAACAGCGGAATGGGTACATAAGGAGTTGGGTTTCCTCAGTTTAAAAGACACAACATAGGAGTATGTACAACTTTAAGTATCCAACTAAAATATTTAAGCGGCCATTTTTGTCACTTAAAGTTGGCCCAGAAGTTAGGGATTGAGTTTATAAGACTTCTTACAACAATATTTTACATCAAGAACAAGAATTTGTAGTTATAAGTAACACAGTATTGAAATGTAATATTAATATAATGGCAATGATAATGCACAATTGCGTCGTCATTAGTATATTTGAATTTCAGAATGATATCACCAGAATGATATCTTCCTTTTGACAGTGATAAACGGAACATTTTAACGAAATCACTTACGAAATGTTTTATTGGAATCGAAAACTGGAACAGGTGGAATGTTTTTTTTTTTTTGGGAAATATGACCTCGGAATATAAAACTCCAACAGAAAACTATGTGTGTAAAGCACTTAACGGGGGAATATCTATCTAAAAAATATGGTTTAAATGATGGAAATTGATGAAATTAAAAAGATTTGCTAACGTAGAACTTTTTTTGGATGTTTAGAATCTCCTGCTCCCTCTTTAGATAAAGTGTATAAAATAAAGGGGCAAATCCCGCTATAAGGGTTTGAGTATTTGTATACATTTTGCTGTTGTTTTTTGTTGTTGTTGTTGTAGTTTTTTTGTTGTTGTAGATGGTTGACAAATTATGTTTGATAGAGAGTAAGCAAAAAAGATTAGAGTAGTCATACATCAACAAAATATGTCCAGATCGACAATGAAGTTAACTGCGTTGGTTTGTTGGGGGCAGTTAAAGAGATGTTTGGTGTCATGGTGGCTAGATCATATTTAGAACAGGAATCAATAATAACTGCGTTGATTCTGGCGAGGTAGTAAGTAAGAGCTAAAATATGCTAGGGATGAGCGAACGCGTCTATGTAGAGAACGTTCGCTGTCATCGACTGCAGGGGTCAACACTCCAACACTAGTTTGCTATGCAAGTTCCTGTTGGACTTGGATACTGCGTCTTGGTGTGTGTTATTTCTCGCAACAGAGATGTCCTGGGTGCTGATGTTAGCTGTCGTGAAATAGCTGAAGACTGTTTTGTTGTGTACGCTCAGATCAGCTCCAATATTTCTTATATCGAGTGTTAGGTTCTATACTCTACATGAAGAGTTGGTAACAAAAATTATTCAGTGTAGCGTGTGCAGTGAGCATCCAGTTCCCTCACGTAGTTGGTCTTAGTATGTCATCATTTGTCAACGCGTGACGGTCCATGGTGCGATGGTTTGGACAGTTTATATGTGTCTGCATTGGCTGTCGCTGTTGTTCGAAGACCAGGCTACGAAGGCGTAGTCCGCGGAAGAGCATACAATAGCCTTTTAGCTAGTCGGAAAGATTTCCTTGTTTTTACTTCAGTTGCTTTAAGAACTTTGTTATGCTGGCATATCTTCTTGATAGTTGTTTCCGCGTTTTTTGAGCCTTAACATATTGTCAAAAGTTTCTCTTAATATTTTATGGCACCTGACCATAGGAATGGTATTGTTTCTTATTGTTATGTCAAGGGTCGTGTTCACTTCTGAGGCGCAGTTGGTGAAAAGAGATGCCGTGGATTTAGCTGCTGAGAGCTTTATATTGCGAGGTGTGAAATACATGGTAACTCCTTACAGTTAGATGTTGATAAATGCGCAAATATTGTCAACATACCTGCCAGACACCAATATGGTGTGAACATTAAGAGCTTTCGGGATTCGACCCCACGTTTATAAACCGAGTTGTCATTGTCTCTCTTTAATGATCATCAGTGATTAGCTAGCATTCTGACTTGGCTCAGTTTTTCGAAGCGCTTTTAGTATTGTCGATATTTCTTGGTGGAATAATTTATTACAAACCTCACTGAATTCATCCAGTTCCATTCCTATAACACCAATTTCACACGCTAAGGTAGAGGTGGGTGTTTGGAATATAATAATTAAAGAGTATCGGCAATAGAACGCCACCTTGAGGTACAACCTGCTTGCGTTTACTGTATTTGGATAGTCTACCACAGATCATGCGTTTATATGAGTTGGATAGTGTGAATGTTTTGAATGTTCTTTAATAGCGTTGAATGACTATCTATGCCCATGGCTTTGGATAAGTCTAGCGCAACTTATACAGTTCTATCATGTGTGGCCTGCGCTCAATTTGTTGTCTATACAATATATCAAAAGTTTTTTTCATTTTCTTGAGATTTTTAATTCGATTTCACAACCTTACAAGCGTTATTTTAGAACCTTAGCTATTAGTTATAATTTTAACAAAGGATTATTTTGTATTATTGTATTTAAAGTCTTTTTAACAAAATATTTAATAGTGTGGAGCTTTTCTTTTTGCTCTCTCTCTCTCTATCTCTCTCTCTCTATCTCTCTGATGCTTCAATAATAGTCGAAAACAGTTATCAAAACCATATATGTAGTACTTATAAGATCTATATTCTTTATCATGTCTCGAATGTCTGCTCTCTTAAATCTTGTAGGTACTTATATAGCCCCGTACTCCGGAATTTGAAACCGAATAATTTGTTCGGGTTCGGCTTCGTTTAAGTCAGCCGAATTTCACGTATTTCAAGAATTTCGCTTATGGGATTTACCAGAGCTTGTGAATGTGAATTTATAGTGTCAACTCCAAGTTAATTCAAATCGTGAAATTCTACTGAAAGTGAGATAGGCATAATTTTAACTAAATCGTTTCCGAACAATTATTCCGATTCAAAACCGAGAGCACGTGGAATAGTTAGATTTTAAAGTACTTTGCACAATTTTCGATATATCGAACATGTCTTTTATAAAAGAAAACAAAAATAAAAAACTGTTTTGTAAATAATTTAAATTTATTATGTATTAAAAATGCTTTAATGAAATTCACTTGTCTTTAACTTATATAGTAGAAAAAACAATTCGCGTGTTTAATTTCTTTTATAAACTTAATTAATTTTATAAAAAACTAATTTTTACATGCAATTTCATTGTTTAAATTAAGTATTTTCAAAGCAACAATTTGCTTAATAATAGTAACCGAACGAATTTTTGTTATAATTAGCATAAATTAATTTAAAGAGTAAAGTTTTTTGATAATGTTATTAAAAAATACGCGCATGAATTAATATTTTTGTTTTTTGAATAAGTAAAATTTTGTTGTGCTTTGTAAGGCTATAATTCGAAGTAAATATTTTACAAATCAGTGATCTCATTGTGAGATTCTCCATACAACATGCCATCAATGCAATCGGCGGTGTTACCATTGATGTGCTGCTGCTGCTGATGCTGCTGTACGCCAGCACCTTCATGTGTTATGCGTGTCAGCAGCTCAGCTTGTATGCGTTTTAGCACCTCCACCACCTCGGAGAGTACACCACTCTGTGCGGCCTTTTGCATAGCATCATTAGCATCGACCAGTGCCTCATTTAACTCATTGTGCTCCATGCGCGCCTTGGCGCGTGCGTAGTAACCCTCATAGCTATTGGGTTTTTGAACAATTGCCAATGTAGCCAAATCAATGGATTCGTCAAGTTCCTGTAAAATCAATAAAAATGTGGTAAGTAAATTTTTTTATAATATGCTTTAAAACGCACTATACTCACATTCAATTTTCGCTTGCAGCGTGATAGATTCAGCAACAGATTTGTGCGCAACTGCGCAAAGACTGCATTCCGTTCCAGCAATTGTTCCAGACTGTTGATCTTACGCAACGCATACTGATAGCGATGTGCTGCCTCGTGAAAGCGATTCTTACGATACAGTACATTACCATCTTCGAGCAACTTGTTGAGTAGCACTACCAGAATTTCTGGCTTGCCCATGGCCATGCTCCAGGTGGTGGGTCCTAACTTGGCGCCCTTACGTAAGAACACCTGCACCACTTGTATATTACGACATGCAATAGAACGATCCAATGGACGCATACCATTAACATCAATATGCTCTATATTGGCGCCTTGTTCGAGCAAATATTGTACAAGATGGGCGGAGCCTTGATATGCTGCCAAATCCAGCGCAGTGCGTCCATTATTATCTGCATGATTTTTATTGCAACCCTTTTCGATGAGACATTTGGCTGCCGCTTGACGTCCACGCAGACAAGCCCAGGAGAGCGCTGTAAAGCCCTCTTGATCTTGTGTCTCCAAGGCAGCACCACGTGAAATTAGCAATTCCAGTAAATCAATATGTCCCTCCTCTGCAGCAATCATAAGCGGCGTTTTACGTACTGCAGTTACTGGTTCATCAATATCGGCGCCGTTCTGTAGCAGTTTTTCCACAATAGACCAATGGCCTTCCTTAACACTCAACCAGAGCGCGGTGAAGCCTTGTTTATTGCGTGCATCAATCTTAGCACCACGTGCTATGAGTATGGCAAGCGTATCCACACAACCATTACGTGCTGCAGCAGTTAAAGCCAAATCACCGCTAGTGGGCTCAAATTTATTAATATTAATATCATCCATTTCGAGTAGATCCTCCAAAATTGTAACATGATCCTGTGCTGCGGCGCTGATTAAAGCCTGCTGCAGTGCTATATGCAGACTGACATCATGCGTATTCGGACGTGGTGTCCAATCGCAGGCCAGCAAATATTTAACAACATTTAAGCGTCCCATGCGCGCTGCATGCACCAAAGCACAACGTTGTGTAGTATCCGATTGTCCAAGACTGCTGCCGGCAGCAACAAGTAGACGCACTACATCACAATGACCACGCATGGCTGCCAGTATGAGTGGTGTACACCCCTGGCTATTTGTCAGACCCACATCGGCACCAAATTCTAGCAATAAACTAACCATCGGCACAATACCTTCATGTGCTGCAATACACAGTATGGTGGCATCGCCCATAAATTCAGTACGATAATGCGGTGACGCACCGGCGAGCAGTACCAAACGTGATACCTTCAAATTCGGACTGTAGACATTGCGCAGCGAGCCTAGCGCAGCAGAAATATTATCTGTAACTGTGGCAAGCCAAAAGGATTGTAAATCACGTGGCGACTGTGTGGCCTGACAGTTGCGATAGATGTGCGCCTTTAGCATGTGATGCCCCAGTTCGAGGGTTTGCTCTGCATCGAGTGGCGCTTGTAGACGTGACAGACGGAATGCTATGGCAGCATGACCCAAACGAAAATCACATAGAAATTTCGGTGATTCACCCTCATCACGACGTATGAGCCACTCTCGAAAGGACGAGTGAAAGAACATATATGTATTATCAATGCGTTTGATAATGAAGCCATCGAGTAGCTTAAAACGTTGCATAAATTCATCCCAGCTCATTACCTCATCGGTTTTCATGGCGCATATGGTGTAGTAGATCTCATTCAGCGTTAGCGGATACAGCGCTGCAAGGCAGACATTTAATATATCAGCTGCCTTCTCGAAACTGGACGATGTCGGAAAACGGAGATTAAAATGTAGCAAGAAGATCTGTGCTAAGGATACCGGCAGCACTTTATAACTTGTTGATTTAACAACCAACTGTCCGCGTGCTATGAGATCTAATATCAGTTTGGCATACAACATGGAACCCTTTGTCAGCGTTTGCAAATGCCCTATGAATTTAAGCTGTCCGGTATTATGATCCTTGACAGCGCCAATATTTTGTTGTATTTCGAGACTGTGATTAATGCGGAATGTGATGTAATCGAGCATATCCTTTTGCAGCATATCATTCGAAGTCCAGCTATCGAGTGTCATCTTAGTGTATGAGAGCCCTTTAACGAATTCGAGCATTTGTGTGCGTACAGTGGCCACCACTTTCAACCACGATGGAAAATGTTGCGTCATCTTGGCAAGAAAAGTAGCAATGGTGTGACCATGATCGGGACGATGATATTCCGCCTCGCAAAGCGCATCGACAAGTATGACGCATGTTTTGGCAAGTATTTTACCCGAACGCTTTAGCACTGTCAGCGGCTCCAATATAGCCATACGCATAACACGCTCCGCATCGGCTATACACTCCTTAACGCTGAGTATATCCTGCAAATGTGGCTCATTCAATAAATACTCACGGTATGCAGCCAATTGCGGTGCTTGGCATAGCTGCGCGGCCAGCGAGTGCACAAAATCTGGTACAACACATGTAAGATTGGCATCCGCCTGACAGAAATGATAGCCGACAATATGCGCGGCCAAAGCACGCATGCGTTCATTAACCATATTGATTTGGCTGTATATGCCATCCGGATCTTTATTGCCATTTGTATCATTGCGACGTCCAAAGCATGAATACTCAACCAGTTGCAGTATAAAGGCAGTTTTGCCAGTGCCGGGATTACCATTGATCAGCACACCGGGTGTCTCAGTGCCCATGAGTATATTCGAGAGTTCACGCACCAACCATTGACGTCCTATGAATGGCGGATCCGGCTCCTGTAGCGGCACTTCGAAGAATAGCGGCTTCAATGTTAGTTGCACTGCAGCGGCTATAGCAGCACCAGAGGGTTTATAAATGGCAGCACGTTTATTGCCCGCCGATATTTGATTAGTGCGCGCCGAGCGACGTGCCACAGATTTACGTGTCTTAACCGGAAATGCTTCATAGCCGGCTCCGCTATTCGAATCTGTTAGCGAACAGGATACTTTAAATTTACTCGATAAACTGAGCGTATCGTCCTTGGTTGCCACCGAAAGCTGACTACCAAACTGACTATCGATGTTCAGTCCAGCGCAGCTATTCATGGCAAGCGTTTGCTCCGGGCTAATATTCTGCGAGGAGCTGCTGCTTGTTGTGGTTGTCGTTGTAATCGATGCATTGCCATTATGATCGCTATCATTGAGCAGCAAACCCAAACGTGCGCGTAGCTGATCCTTTTGTTGCTTCTCGGCAGCATGTTGTTGTTGATGATGGTGTTGCTCCAGTGCATCGCTACCTGTTTCAAGTAATAGAAAATGAAACAAAAATTTTATTATTTATGCAGAATATTAAACTGGAACATGCATTTTGTTTTAAAACTAGCAAATAACTTTTAATTCATGCGCATGCAATGTACAAAACAATGAACTACAGATGATGCTTTTCTTTTTTCTTCTTTTTGGAACATTCACAAACGAAATTATAAAAAAAAAAAATGTAGTAAATGTTGTTGTTTCCATGCCTGCAAATTGATTTAAGCCCGCATCGCTTGAATTGGAATTAACGCTCCAAAGCGATTTGATTTTGCCAAAGACCAACGATGATAAGTGTCCCGCGTAGACTGAAGTTCCAGCCAAACTTAGGCGATTCAAGCGATTCTCACTGCCTGTACTATTCTCCGCTGCGGTTTTTAAATTGTTGCTGCTGACATTTTTCCGACGACGTCTTGTGACCGCTGAATCCGAGCAGGTCGAGGTATTGAGTACATTTGTTTCTTTACCTATTCAAAGCAAGTGATGTTCGATTTAAAGGATGTGCGCTATAGTATATGAGTGATTTGTGATTTTGTGTATATTTATATGTTTTAAGTGCTTTAGCTAGTATCTAACGGAAGTTCTTTGGATTTTTCCGTAATTAATGCAGTAAGTGAAGATCTTCACTGGTGCTTTAGAAACTAATACACTTAATGATTAACAGAGATTAAATTTATACTTTTACTAATACAGTAATAAAAGATGATGATTTTTAAAACACTACCATATTGCATTACTACTTATTATTTCGATGTTGAGATTAAAGATGTATTGTATGCTCCTATTTAATTAGATGAACTTTCCTAGACCAATACCCTGAATAAATCTTACTATTTTTCTAGAATCTTAAATTTTCAGCAGCTCTCCAGAGAGAAAGCAATTACGTAGCGTTTGGTTAGGAGAGTGGCTGAATGGGCAATGCCCATTAGAACTCTTTGACTGATGTGTTACCATGAAATTTCTTTAAAACTGGCGACAAAACCCTTTTACAACAATTTGGAGTATTTTGCATATCTTTCTAATTTCGATCGTAGTTTTATCTGCAACATCATTTAGATAGTAAACTCTCAGCTGTGTGTATGGAGATAAATTTATCCATTTATCTGTTCGCAAGTAAAACAATAAAAGATGAGTTTAACAGTTATTATGATGCCATTTGGCCCTTCTACAAAGAGCGGGAAAGTGGTGTAGCAAATGCTGAACACTTTCTTTTTCCTTGCTATTTTCACAGTTTCTACTGAGATTCCATGCTGCAACAGCCAGTTTCACGGCATGTCTGTTTATGACCGACAGATGTGAGCGATGGTTAGCAAGGGAGAGAATCATGATCATGAATTTAATTTTCTTTGATCTGTACTCTTCTGAACTTAATTTTCTTTAATCTATGGTCTTCACAGAAGATTTTAATGTGTGTGTCTGTGATATAAGACCTTTACAGAAATGCTGAATATAATTTCCATTGATCTATATTCTTCACAGAAGTTATGAATTTGATTTTATTTTCCTTTTAATTATAATTTTTTAATTTTTACTTTAATACATAACTCCAATGAAGTTCTAAATTTAATTTTGTTTGATCTAAGATCTCTGCAGAAATTCGAAGTTCTGCGTGGTTCTCAATTTAATTTCCCTTGATCTTTCTCTACAGAAGTTCTGAATTTTATCTGCTTTGAACTAGCATTCTCACAGAAATTCTGAATTTAATTTGTTTTGATGTATGTTCACCATAGAAGTTTTTAATTTTTTTCTATAATCTATGTTCTAACTTTCAAGTTTAATTTTCTTTGATCTAGGATCTTCATACAAGTTCATAATTTAATTCTATTTGATCTAGATTCTCCATTGGTTTTCTGAATTTAATAATCTTTGATTGAAGTTCTCTAATTTCCTTCGATCTTTAATTTCCTTGGATCTATGTCCTCCACACAAGTTCTGTATTTTATTTCCTTCAAACTAGGATCTTTACAGAAATTTTGGATTTGATTTGCTTTGATCTATGTTCACTATATAATTTCCTTTGAATTAGAATCTTCACAGAAGTTCTGAACTTAATTTTAACCCGTACATTATTTAAGCATAAACTCTTCCACTTAGTATTTCCCAAATAACCCAGTTTCAAAAAAAGGCATTGATCCCAAGCAAAGCATATTCCTTAAAACATAATTTCTTAAACTTACCTCCCGACAAAATCGAAGCTGTATCAATGGGACAACCGCCATTCGAAGCTGTACGTCGATGTCCAGTCAGAGCATTGCGCAAATTCTTATGATTGAAGAAACGTCGTCGCGTTGGGGGTGTGGCAAAGGAGGCGGCAGCAGCATTCAACTCACTATAGTTGCCATTGCTTGTGTGGTGTATGTCCACGGTGACCGTGTGCGTATTGGATGCAAGTGCTGACGATGCCGCCGCTGCGCCTGCGCCACCGATACCCATCGCTGACTGGTGGTGGCCGGCTGTCGTCGTCGTCGTTGTCGTAGCTCTGGGCAATTTGCCAATGCTGGCATAACGATGATACTCTGGTGAAATGGACTCCTGGCGATTGTGCTGCAAAAAATAATAACAAAATGAAAATAAATTGAACAAATGATGAAAAATGAGGTTTTTTTTTTGTTTTTTTCTCTCTAGAAGTACGAAAAGTTTGACTATTCTTGCAACTGACAGGAAATGGTGTGTGGAGTTTTATCGATGATGAAAGTTCAAACACATAAAGCATGCATGTTTAGGTT